>JAODAL010047446.1:0-29918 GCA_025379985.1 Phyllomedusa bahiana
ATATCTCTTAAAAAAAGGCGACCGGGGGAATTTATATTAAGGTTTTCCCTTTAAACCCAGTCAAAATTTTTCCGTATTCCGTGAAAAGTGGGAATAAATATTGAAAATCTGCAAAAAAAAATGGAAAATTTTGAAATTTCACCTCCAATTGCTTTTTAAATTTTTGTGAAATATCTAAAGGGGGTTTTCAAAAATTCCTAAATAGTGTTGTTAAATACGTTAAGGGGTCTAGTTTTTTAGGAAGGCATTTTTTATTGGGGGGGATCCCAACATGCGGCCCTTTAAAGCCACGTCAAACTGGAGTTTGGGCCCTTAAAAAAAAAGTTTTATTGCCAAAATTTTTTTGAAATTGTGAGAAAATTTCTACTGAAAATTTTTAAGCCCTCTAAAGTCGTTTTAAAAAAAAAAAAAAAACATTTAAAAAATGGGTTGGGAAACCTTTTAGTGGACATTGGGGAGAAAGCTAGTTATAAACTTTTTTTGTGGGGAAAAATTATCTGTCTTCAAAGCAGAAATTTTTCAACTTTCAAAAACGGGTAATTTTTCCCAAATTTTTATGAAATTTTGATATTTTTCAAAAAACAAAAAAAGGATTGTATGGATAAAAAAATTTTTTTTACTAACTTAAAGCCAAAAGTGTCAAGAGAAAAAAATCTCCCGAATTTACATGGATAGGTTAAAAAATGTCAAAAATTTTTCTCACATTAAAAGGGGGAAAATGTCCCGATTTCAAAAAAAAGGGCGGGTCAAAGGGAAAGGTTTAAAACAGGCTGGGTCCTTAAGGGGTTAACAGTTTTTTCTATTGAAAAAAATTTCCTGGATTTGGGCAGCCTGAACTTATATTGGGTTTCACATCATTTATAGTAAAAGCCCCCGGTCTCTTTTTTAGCTGCAAAAAATCCACTTTTATTTTCAGTTACATTTTAGATAGGGGGTTAATTTTTAAAATTTTTCCCCTTACACTGGACTTTTGGGTATATCCACCTTGCACGTAAAAATTAAAAAAAAAGCAATTTGGGAGTCAGCACAGGTTGTTTTTTTTGCCCAAAAAAAATTCCGGGGGTACGTACGAAAACATCCCCAGTTACGTGTTTTTTGGGCTTTTGCGCACCCAGCATTGTTCAAATTTACGCAGCATTTTTTAAATCTTGAACAGCAAATTTTATATTCCCCCCAAGTGAATTTGAAAGGTGCAAAAAAAACAGTTTAAATTTTATCAAAAAAATAACAGTTACGTGTTTTTTTAAATTTTGCAAAACCCGCCCCTGTTCATTGACGCAGCCTTACGTAAAACCCCTTTTAAAAAAGCAATTTCCCATATTCACCACAGGTGAATTGAAAGGTGCAAAAAAAAACCGTTTATTATTTTCCAAAAAATAAAAGTTATGTGTTTTTTTTACTTTTGCGGGACCAGCAATTTTTCATTGGGCGCGCAAACTACGTTAAATCTTAAACAGCAATTCAAAATTCCCCCCACATGGGGAATTGAAAGGTGCAAAAAAAAAATCGAAATTTTATACCCCAAAAAAAAAAAACAGTTAAGGTTTTTTGGGCTTTTGCGCACCCCCCGCTTTTTTCATTGACACAGCATTATGTAAATCTTAAAAAGCAATTTTTATATTCCCACAGGTGAATTTTTAAAAGGGTGGGGCCAAAAAAAAAACGTTTATTATATCAAAAACAAACCGTTTTCGTGTTTTTTGGGACTTTTGCAAAACCGCACTGTTCATTGACCCCCCCAGCATCACGTAAATCTTAAAACAGCAATTCTATATTCACCAAAGGTGAATTGAAAGGTTTCAAAAAAATTTTCGTTTATTATACCAAAACATAACAGTTACGTGTTTTTTGAAATTATGCCAACCCCCGCATTGTTCTTTTACGCGCATCTACGTAAATTTAAAAAAGCCCAATTTTTATATTCACCCAGGTGAATTTGGGAAAGGGGCAAAAAAATTTTCGGGTTTTTTATACCAAAAACTTAAAAAGTTACGTGTTTTTTTTTAATTTTGCGACCCACATTGTTCATTTACAAAAGCATCTATTTTAAATCTTAAAAAAAGCAATTTTATATTTACCACAGGTGAATTGAAGGTGCAAAAAATACCGTTTATTTTATAAAACATAAAATAAATTTCGGGTTTTTTTTCTTTTTTCACACCAGAAATTTTTTCCCTTGACGCGGGTTCCACGTAAAACTTAAAAACAGGGAATTCTATATTCACCAAAAGGTGAATTGAAAAAGGGGCAAAAAACCCTTTTTATACCAAAACATAACAGTTATGTGGGTTTTTTTACTTTTGGGGCCCCCCAGGGATTGTTCCCTTGGGCGCAAAACATCCCACGTTAAAAACTTTTAAAACAGCAATTCTTATTATTCACCCCAAAAGGGGAATTGGAAAAAGGTGCAAAAAAATATTTGATTATTATACCAAAACTTTAAAGTTTCGTGTTTTTTTTTATTTTGGGGCACCCAGCAAATTTTTCATTGGGAAAAGCTTTTATGTTTAAATTTTTTAAAAACCCGGGAATTCTATATTCACCAAAAGGGAATTTTAAAGGGGCAAAAAAATTTTCCGTTTTTTTATTCAAAACCCTAACAGTTCGTGTTTTTTTTTACTTTGGGACACCCAGCTGGGTTTATTGGGCCCCAGAAACTAAGTAAATCTTAAAAACAGCAATTCTATATTTTACCACGGTGAATTGAAAGGTGCAAAAATTTTCGTTTATTATACCCCAAAAAAAAAAACAGTTACGTTTTTTTGGGCTTTTGCACACCCAGCATTGTTTATAGACGCAAGATCCCAAAGTAAAAATAAAACCAGCAATTCTTATTACCAAAGGGAATTGAAAAGGGGCAAAAAATATCGAAAAATTTTTTTAAACCAAAAAAAAAAACAGTTAGTGTTTTTTTACTTTTGCGCACCCGCTTGGTTTTTGAAAAAGCATCTATGTTAAAACTTAAAACAGCAATTTATATTCACCACGGTGGAAATTGGGAAAAAAGGGGCAAAAAAAAAAAGTTTATTTATCAAAACTAACAGTTACGTGTTTTTTTACTTTTTCACACCCAGGGACTGTTCATTTTACGCAGCTTCTAGTAAATCTTAAAAAAGCAATTTATTATTCACCCCCGGTGAATTGAAAGGTGCAAAATATATTTGTTTTTTATACCAAAAACATTTAAAAAGTTACGTGTTTTTTGACTTTTGCACAACCCCGGGATTGGTTCATTGGGGCGCCGCATCTACGTAAATCTTAAAAAAAGCAATTCTATATTCCCCCACAGGTGAAATTTTAAAGGTGGGAAAAAAAATTTGGGTTTTTTATACCAAAAAAATAAACAGTTACGTTTTTTTGCTTTTGCGCAAACCCCGCATTGTTCATTGACGCAGCATCTAGTAAATTTTAAAACAGCAATTTATATTCACCACAGGTTTAATTGGGAAAAGGGGGCAAAAAAATACCCTTTGTTATACCAAAAACAAAAACAAAATAAGTGGTTTTTTGGGGCCTTTTTTTTCCAGTCCAGATTTGTTGATAGAAACCTTTCAGTTAAATTTGAATTCCCCGCAATTTTGTTTTGATTTAGAGGGGTTTGAGAATAGCTGTGATTTTTCCGGGCTTTTTTAAAAAGGGGGACTTTCCAAAAACTATTCCATACCTTTTTCAAATTTTTTATATTTTTTGAAAATGGAGCGAAAATGCAGGGGTAAGCAGGGGGAAAGAGGGGGGGTTTGCAATGGAAGGTAGAGGTACGGGGAGAAGGTGCTCCCTTCCAGTGGGTGGCGACATACGCATGCCAGGGATCGTCGGGTTTCAGGACTGCAAGGGGGCCTGTCATCGGGTGGGTCGGGGCCCCCGGGGAAACCCAAGTAAAGAAAAAATCGTCGGGCCCAAACTGTCCTTTCAGTGGTTAATGCAACGCATTTTTGGGAGTTTTTTAAAATCCTCGTCCTCCCGTCACCGGGGCCCCCAAAAGGGCGTCATCGCATCATCAGCATCCGTTTTCCAAAAATGAAGCGCCCAAAATTTTCAACTCGTGGGACCAAACCCCTTTTGGATAAACCAAATTTTCTGGGAAAAACCCCCCTTTGATGACCCAAAATGCGGTTGGGGGCAAAAAGGGGTGTTTAAAAAAATCAAAAAGGATTTATTTAGTCTGCTTTTGGGCGGCCCCGTTCCCGAAAGCCCATCAGAGGGGTGAAGGGAAAACCCGGTCCCTTTGGGGAAAAATCCCCGGGGCCCGGGCGGGAATGCCTTGCAGTGCCCCCCTTGCTTGGGAGCCGCAGCTTCTGGATGCAGAAAGTCAGGGAAAGACCAAATCACCCGTGTTGATGTGATGATAATGGGCGAAATTTCGGATCCTTCCCGGTCTTTTTGCAAAAATTTGCTTGCGAGCGCTTCATCAGGGGGGCGAGGAGGAAAACGATGGGGTTTGTTTCAATACGTGGTCCCGCCACAAAAAGGAGAGGGCGGTTGCAGGAGTCCGGTGATATGATTCCGCCAGCCACGGGTCAGCGCAAACCCCGCTCCTCGCTTATCGCTCCATCAAAAAGGTCCTGGAGACTCTCTCAAGCCTGGCCTCTTGAGCAAGCCTCTGATTCACACACGTATGTCTATATGAGCCCTTTGCCGTAAACGCATAGGTCGAGGCAAGTAAACCTATTTAAGTGGTTAACCACACCATACTGTGCTATGAAGGTGCACGCATGCCGCGTAGATGGCAATGAGAGTTATGAAATGGAGGCAATACACTTGGCCAAAGAAAACGCGCACCAGACCAACGCCGGTCATCCAACGCACTGTCACACCTCTGTCTCTCTCCGTTCGTGCCACGCGATGCCAAGCGGTTCTCAGACTGCCCATGTCTTCTCAGAGTTCATGATCAGGGATCTGCCTACGCTTCAGCCTCCACCGTCGACTACCTGAGTAGTTATCCATCAGCAACCACACAGTGACCTCATCCTTAACCTTTCTCCTTGCCGGCTAGATTGACGACCTGCACGACGTGTTACAGCGGCCAGTCTAGCAGCAGCCTTCTGTCTTCCGAGGTTTGTGGGAGCGAAGAAGCACTTTAACTCAGTAGACCCCTCCAAACAGCCAAAAGCCTCTGAATGTCGCGGCATTGGAAATGTTGCCTTTCCGTCATTATGCGTGGACACAGATGGTTTCCGCCACATTCATGGGACGGCCTGCCGCGCAGAATACAAAATGCCGAGCTAGGCATTTCTTGTCTGAAAAGCATGTCCTTGCCTGGCAGCCACGTGTCATCTAAAATTTCAAGCGCGTTGTCTGCATCTGTGTCATGGAAAGTCCATCGATCACACACCGACACATTGGACTAGTAGCACGGGCCCATGGCCGATATTCTTGTGAGCAGCTCGCTGGGTTGAGCATGTGTGGATGTCTTCTGGAACATATACATGTTGGGACACTCTGAAACAACAGGGTTTCCAGCTCCAGCGACGGGAGGAGGAGACTGGGACACGGATGCGGACACTAGGGCCTTTCTTCGCGTCAAATCCACGCATAGGCCGACAGTTGCACAATTTCATCGGGTTCTGCATAGTGCAGGTGGTTCGGGGTCCAGAGCTAGTGCAATGGTGGGCGCATCAGCTACTCTGGGTGTCATCAATCTCAGGACAGTCAGGCTGTGTTGATGCTTACTGTGCCGGAGGCAGCGGAAGGAGGAGGAGGAGGTAGGAGGTTCTTACTATGACACAGATGTTACCGACTTCCTTGCCTTGGAAAACGAGGTTGGATGATTTGTGAGGCGGAGGTGGAAGTATGAGGAAGATCTCAGTTTGTAGCCTGCCCCTCGATCCGGCTAGAGGGCTTGGGAAATCAAGGCTCCATCTTCATATGATGTGCATGGATGCCTCCATTTCTCCCAACATGATCCTCGCATTAAGGCATCAAATATGTGACTAAAACAGTTACATGGGTGGCCACCCTCCTGGATCCCGGAACAAACAAAAAACTCAGCCACTTTCCTTCACCCACCCAAATAGAGAAGTAAAATGCAGGAAATGGAGAACCTTGCTGATTGATCAACTGGGAGTACATCTGGTTGTGTCTGCTTCACGGTTCCCCAAAGGTCATGGTGGAATAACATCAGCAACGTGATCAGCTCAGTAGAGATGCCAAGGTAGGCGTAGCGCACGCAGAAGGCAAATTCGGTTGGCGGAAGCCTAGATGGGTGTCCGTCTGGCAGCAGAAATCATTTGTTTAGCCTACCTCCACCAACGCATGCAATGCAGGGACCACACATCCACACACAGAGATCGCAGTGCTTTAAGATCATGGGTGTACGACTATCTGCTGTCTTCAAAACACCGAAGGTTTTTTGCATGTGTTCGGACCCAATAGGACTTTGGGTTACTCATGTAAATGGTACGAATGGCCCGAGCTGGCTGTCACGCCATAGAGGTTGTTCGTCTTGCCAGCAGCAGAGCTCCATCATATTCTGGTAGCGGACCTTTGCACAGCTGAGAGGTGTCATCTACAGACAAAACATCCGGCTTTCCACAGATAATGTGGATTCGTTGTCTAGTTCATCAAGATTGAATCAGCAAGAATATCTGATGATGTTAGTGCCCCAATTGCCGAGGTTACGATGAGGTTGCCGGTTCTAATATCACATTTTCCTTTTCAACAGAAAATGGGTCCTCTTGAAAACTTTTTTTATAAATGTCATTTATCTTACTGCAATTTTTATTGTCTCTTTTCCTCTCTTTGATTCTCTTTTGCTGTGAGGAGATGTAAAAGACAGCTAAGGTTTTATGACAACAACCATATTCATGTTACTCACTTTATCTTAAGAAGTTTAGCCAGTGTCAATGGTTTGAGGTCATGTTTGGCTGGTGAGATACAGCTTTATATTATGGGTCCTTTGGAACAGAAATGTGGGTCTTCTATGTGGCCTAACATTGTTCTCCCTCACAATTTTAATAGTGGTCTGAGAAGTCATTTTTATAATTTTTTGGAGTAATGCTGCTTGAAATGCAGCAATACTACAGGTCTCTTATTCTAAAAAATGGTGGTTTCTAATAGACATTTGTTCTTGCACAATTGTCAAAGGGGATCAATGGGTCAATGTTTGAATTTTTCAGGGCATTTTTGCTTTGGACACTGCAGCCTATTTACTTACAGGTCCTATTCCAAAAAAATTGTTTGTTTAACAGGACATTTGTTCCTCACAATTGTCTCAATGTGGCTTCAAGGGTTCATGCTGTTTGAATTTTTGGGGTCATCTTTGCCTGTTGACATGCAGCTATACTCAGGTCCTATTCTAAAAAATGTTGTTTCTAACATGACATTTGTTCTTACAATTGTCCAAAGTGGCTCAAGGGTTCATGACTTTGAATGTTTTTGGAGGGCATTTTTGCTGTGACATGCAGTATTACTACCAGGTCCTATTCTAAAAATGTTGTTTTCTAACGGACATTTGTTTCTGTCACAATTGTCAAGAGTGGCTCAAGGCCAGTGATGGTGTGCTGTCAGAAACAGGAATAGGTAGGACCCTGTTAATGGACACATATTTGCAAAGATGTCTTGTTTGTTTGTCAAGATCTTTAAAAATGAAAGCTAGTCAATCCCTGTATGGACAAACCATTTATATACGAATGAATAAAAATGAAAGTAGAGAAACTCAATACATGGTTGGATTCCATCTGATATTTAAAATGTTGTTTGTCGTAGAATCTATAACTACTAAGAAAATGTAAAAATAGCTGGGTATAGTGAAAAAAAAATTCTCCTGAATTGTACAAGGGATGTACAGGTAAAACTTGAACTCAGATGTAGTTATGTCAGAGGACAGGGAGTTTGGAGAACGACAGAGATACAAAGTACAGAGACCAAATTTCCTCCAAGCACGTTGAGTAATATGAGAAAAGAATGCCAAGACAAAAGGGCACTCTGGGTGTAATTAAAACCAGGCGCGTTAACCACAAGTATTTCTCATAGTGAAGCTCGATTGGTACGCATACCTCATACGGCAAGGGGCTAAGCGCTTACCCAGGTCTTGATCTTGTGGTTTTGGTGTACTCGAGGAAGGCTGGAGTTCTCACACTTCGCAACTTTGGCTTCAGCACGTCAGTTTTTTGGTGTGCTGGCGTTCATCAGGGCATTTTAACCATGCGTTGTATAGATGACGGGCCAGCTGGGCTTCTCACGCACCCCATGATAACTCCGGCCCCTGGGTCATGCTTGTGGCAACAGGACAAATGTTTTCTAGCAATGTCACAGTTCACTAAATTGTGGTTGAAAGACTACCATTTTTCTTAGGCACATTTGTAATCTGGGGGTACGCAGACAGTCGTTTATATGGTCTACATTTGGCCCAGGACGGACAGTATATGTCCAGTTCAACTAAATGGTGGTTTGAAAAGAACTCTCTTTTTCTAGGCACTTTTTAATACTGGTGTGTTCAGGGACAGGTTTTAATGGTATTCATGCGGCGGTAGGAGGACTCAGATAAAGTTAGTGTACCAGTGTAAACAAATATGGTGGTTGAAAGATACCTTTTGTCTTGGGCACCTTTTTAAATCTGGGGGGTCATGCAGGTTTGGGGTCTCATGCTGCGTTCCAGACAGGGATATTCATGTACGCAGTTCATAGAACATGATGTTTTTCAAATCATACTGCCTTTGGCATCTTTTTTATTTGTGGGTGATGCAGGTTTTTTAAGGGTCATGCTGTTGTGACAGACATAGGGTGAGTGATTGGTCTTGTGATTATTTTTCTGTAGACTTTTATAACCTTAGTGTGTTGCCTGAAGATGTGTAGCATGTATCCATTTGACTGTTGTGGATGGTGATTTCTCAAGCCTTAGTGCCAGCCTTGTTTGGGGTTGTAGTAAGGAAGTGTGTTGTTGCTCTCCCATAGACTTTAATGTAACTCGCTCATTAGCGATGCTCACTATCGAAAAACTTATCGATGTGAGCGGTTTCCGACTCTGACTATCGCTCGATCTCTCGTATAGCTCAACGTAATCGCTCAACTCTAGTGATTAACCTTCGGATATGATTTATGTCTACAGCCAATGAATTTCTTCTTTGGTGGTGGAATAAAGAACATTTCTTTTTAGTGACCATGTAACAGGCAGCAACCAATTGCTTTAATTAAACCCCTGGATGCAAATATGCGCAAAGAAATTAGCAGAATTTAAGTGGTTATTTGGTTTTGTAAAAACTCGCTGTTTCTTTAACTGAATCTACAACAGCAACAGGTCGTTAGCTAGTCCCTTGGGGATATTTCTCAAGTGGTCATGAAACCGGGAGCAGATAGCATTAAATGTATATGCAGCTGATTGGACGCACATGGACTTCAGTTCTCAATACCACATAAAACTCAGAATTAGAAGCCTTAAGAGAAGCTAGTCTTGCAGACAACCTGTGACACCCGAACAAAATCGTCTTATTATGTGAAAGTGAGTTCTTTAGTAGGAGATATCATATGCTAGTCTGATGGCAGCACCTGCCCTACGCACAGCACAGGTGAGAGTGGGTTGGTAGCTGCCGTAGTGTCGCGCAGAGTCCCGGACATTATTGTGCAGTGGTCACAGGAAATCCTGCCCGGTTCTGTGAATGGCTTCATCTCTGCACAGGTCATTATTAGATTACGCCTTTCTTACTCCCAGACTTCTTTGCCCCCATTAACGCCATGTGCTCGCAGCCATTTTATCAATTAAAAACACGCTTCGTTCCCGCGAATCACCCCAAACTTCGACTTCGTTCAGAATCAAAGTTTTCCTGAAATTCTAAACAAATTCCACTTCGTTAGAATCAATTCGCCCATCTCTATTAGTAATGTTGAGAAAAGACAAATGTCCATCAAGTTAAACCAAGGGTGGATAAAGATGTGAATGGAAGGAGGATCAAACTTGGTTTCCCATTACTGAGGCACACTTTGGAACCCATAAGGCAAGAACCAATCTGCCCTAACAAAATATTTCATTCCTGATCCCAGAGTTGCCATCAGACTGGATTCAAATGTTTTATATGGCTACATAAGTATTCATATTATTTTGTTGTAATTATTTTTTATAAGTATTTCTTGAAACCCTCACCTGTTCCTGCTGAGACCATCTCCACAGGCTAGCTATTCCACAAATTTATAGTTTTAATGGTTAAGAACACTTTTCTTCTCTGGAGATTGAATCTTTTTTTTTTCCTCCAGCTGAAGGGAATGTCCTCTTGTCTTTTAAGGGAGTTTTACATGAAATAGCTTTTCACCATACTTTTTGTAAGGGCTATTTATATACTTATATAACTTAATCAAGTATCCATATTTTCTCAAAACCAAATGGAGCACAAGTATGAAAACTGTTTCGATCTAAAGCTTTCTTTATTGCCCATAGCAACCAACCACAGCTCCCCTTTCATTTTTTTCAGAGTACTTTATGCAGTGAAAGGGGAGCTATGATTGGTTGTCTTAGACTTAGATAGTTATCATACATGAGGCCCAATAAGTTATTTTTTTAACCTTTTAACCTCTCTTCATAACTAATGACCATGTCTAATATTTTGTCTCATTTGTTTGATTTAGTTCCCTTTAAGAACATGTGCAAATATGATGTAATTTTAGGTAAAATTAAAAAATATCGAAAATTCTGAAATGTACATAGACTTTCAAGCACCACTGTATGGGGATGATATAGCTCCTTTAAATTGTTATACACGTCTTTTTTTTCACCTTGTGTGTGTTGAGTTTGCATATTCTGGTCCCTGTATCTTATCCTCTGGAGGTGAATCCTTGTGGATAATTGTGCTGTACTTGTTATGTCTTCCCTTTCTGTCTTTTGTCCTTCCTGTCCTATTTTCCTCTCTGAAAATCATAGTTAATTTTGCTAAAGAACTCTTGGGGATACAGTCACATTGAGGTATCAGAGTAAAACAGATAAACAGTAAGACAGCTGACCAGATGACCAGATGGCAGATATCATGGTTAAAGTAACATTAGAAGTGGGACTACCATCAGCCTTCTGACATCAATAGATAAATCACAATAGATAAGTTGGAGTAACTCATGTGTATAGTCTGTACTGTGTGGAGTCATCAGTTCATGATAAAGTGCTGTGCAAAGGGGGTTGTAGAGTTATGCGACGTATGTGTACCAATGAAAGTTGTGTTTTTAGTTTGTAGACAAGATTCAGAGGGGAGAAGATGGTAAAGTTTTAGGATGATAGTTTGGAGCAGGATGGAAGGAGCTGCTGACTCCCTGTATTGCATGGCCCTGACCCAAAATCCTGGTACATGAGAGACAGGCTCAGTGTGTGCCAGCAACTATGTGTTCCACAATTAATTATGTGCCCTAAAGTAGTACAGTTGTACAAATCTCTACTGGTTGTCACCAACATCCTTTGGGACAAGAGCAGAGTGTGGAGGCTTTAGAAACCATATAAGCAGAACACACTGCTTTTGTTCAAGCCACCAAAATTAAATTGCAGCCTAAAGTTAAGTAGATTAATTATGTCTTTGCATTAATTGAAGATAGGAAAACAAAAGAAAGAAGCAGAACATTCAGATCAAGAGCCTTCTAGAGACATATGCGACAGGCAATTTAAATTGGATGCCAGTAAAAGATGAAATGGAGATACCAGTTCCACAGAAACAGAGTTCATGACAATAAGCTGTCAAATCAAAATCTCCCAAGGTGATATGAGACACATCTTGCTTGATACATGGAAGTAGAAAAGTCTGTTTACTAAAACCTAATTTCTTTATTAGTAAAGTATAATGGCAGAGACATAACACATTGAATGCTGCCCAAATACTGCTAAACTAATAATAATAGTAATGTAATAACAATGAAAGTCATAATACTAAAAATAATAATAATACATACATACATACTTTTATCTAAGTTATGTATAGTTAAGTTGGTCTTTACTTTTTTGTGGCCAAGTGTACCTTTCCTTGACCAGTCTTAAATCAGACTCATGTTAACTATTAAATAACAGAGATAAAACCCACAACTATCTCAGATAACTGCCTGGTTGCATTTATATTGAAAATATCATATCTCCTGTCCAGAGACTCTATAATTGTAACAGGTGTCTCCACGACACCCGTGTTGGGTCACAGGCACACCCGCACCTCCGCAGCATCATCAGCTGCGAGCGGCGCCGCAGCTCTGCCCCACACTTACCTCGCCGCGCTCCTGCAGCTGGCTGGGTGCACACTCGCCCTCTAGGGCGCACACGCGGTACTGCAACCAAATTTAAAGGGACAGTGCGCCAGTGATTGATTTCATCGGGCGCTGATCCTATTTAAGTCCTGCCCCTTCCTCATACCCCTGCCGAATCGATAGTGCCCTGTGCCTAGAGAGGAAGCGTTCCCTTGTGTCTTATTGACGTTACTGTGTATCAAACCTTCTGCCTCCGTCCCTCGACCACGAGCCATTGCCGCCTGTCCTGACCTTCCTGCCTGTCCCCGACTATGAGCCTGCTTCATGATTTTGTACCATGCCGCACTTAGGCCACCGCCACAAGCAAGTCACGTCAGGGGTAGCAACCTGATAGCAATCCACCATAGCAAGTCCATCCCGCTTTGCAGCGGGCTATGGTGTAAACTGGACGTACTTAGACTCCACTCCCTGGCGTGGCTATTACCATCACTTGCAGTGGTCCAGAGGATCTACTACCACTGATCGTTACAGTTGATTCGGCCATGAATCCCGCCAAGGTGCCTCTACCAAGCGTCTCTGACCTCACCACCATCGTGGCCCAACAGTCTAAACAAATCACGCCGCAAGCGCAGCAGCTTATTCAACTGACTTCGATGATGCAGCAGCTCCTTTCCACTCAGCAGCAGCAGTCGGCTGCCATGGGTGGAGCCATGGCAGCCACTCTGGGGATTTTAAACACAACGATTCTTGGTAATAGGTTTAAGTACATCTGCATGGGTTTGGTTTAACATGAGCTCCCACTCCTCACGTATGTACTCTATTTTAGCAATGACCAAACTTCTAAAATTTCCATTGTACTTTAATCATATAACGATTTAAAATTCAGACAACAGTCTATGCAATATAGAAAAAATGCAGGTACTTAACAAACGAGCATGTAGTCCGTTTTCATGCAAAGCATAGCAATGAGGATAAGCTGGAGGACACGAGCCGCCCGCACACCTGTGCAACGTTTCGAAGACTGGTTTGTTTCTCAAGCATGTTGAGAAACGGCTTGAGAAACAAGCAACACCCCAATGCAAAACTTCACCCATCTTCCAGGCATAGAGGCCTACCAGCACCCCGCAGGGTGCCCCCCATTCCTCCACAGCCATCTCTCAAACCTCTACCAGGCCTGCAGCAACCGTATCAAGACTTTCAGGATGTCTTCTCTGAGTAGCAAGCGGAGACTCTTCCTCCTCATCGTCCCAATGATTGCCCTATAGACCTGCTGCCCGGGACTAGTCCGCCCCAGGGTACAGTCTACCCGCTCTCCGTACCCAAGACTCAGGTTATGTCTGCCTACATTAAAGAAAACCTACAGAAAGGCTTCATCCGCAAATCTACTTCTTTGGTGCCGGTTTCTTCTTTGTGGAGAAAAAGGATGGGTCCCTGCGACCATGTATCGACTACCGCGATCTCAACAAGATCACCATTAAAAATCGGTATCCGTACCACTGATTACCTAACTTTTTGATCATCTCCAGGGAGCTAAAGTCTTTTCCAAGTTGAATTTGTGGGGGGCTTATAATCTCGTTTGTATCCGAGAAGGTGATGAGTGGAAAACAGCCTTCAATACTTGTGATGGGCACTTTGAGTATCTAGTGATGTCCTTCGGCTTGTGCAACGCTCCAGCAGTCTTCCAGGAATTTGTCAATGACATTTTCATAGATCTCCTGTATGTCTGCGTAGTCGTCTACTTGGATGACATTCTGGTTTTTTCACCCGATCTGGAGGCCCACCAGCTCATGTGCACCAGGTCCTGAAACGCCTGCGTGAGAACCTTCTCTATGCCAAACTGGAAAATTGCCTATTCCACCGGACCAGCCTCCCGTTCCTCAGGTATATAATCTTGGACAATGGTCTGCAGATGGACCCCACTTAACTGTCTGCCATCCTACAGTGGCCACGACCCTTTGGCCTCCGGGCCATACAACGCTTCTTTGGATTCGCCAACTACTACAGGCAGTTCATCCCACATTTCTCGACGTTGGTGGCACCAATTGTGGCTCTCACCAAGAAGCATGCCAACCCGAAACTGTGGCCACCAGCCACCAAAGAAGTCTTTTCCAAGTTGAAGGCAGCATTCGTCTCTGCACCTGTGTTGTCCCGGCCTGACACCGAGAACCCCTTTTTTTTAGAAGTCGACGCCTCTTCCGTAGGGGCTGGGGCGGTTCTCACCCAAAAGGGGCCCAAAGGCAAGACTGTGGATTCTTTTCTAAGACATTTTCGCCTGCGGAAAGGAACTACACAATCGGGAGCTTCTGGCCATTAAGCTTGCTCTGGAAGAATGGCGCCACCTCCTGGAGGGTGCTCGGCATCCCCTGAATATCTTCATCGATCACAAAAATCTCGTCTACCTCCAAAAAGCGCAACGTCTCAACCCATGCCAAGCGAGGTGGTCTCTGTTCTTCTCTCGATTCAATTACATTATCCAATTCCGAACGGCAGGGAAGAACGTCAAAGGCTGATGCCCTTTCTCATGCCTCAGATGTTAGGGGAGAAGAAGAGGCCACTCCTCGGCACATCGCTCCCCCAGAACGTCTGGTATCCGCGGCTCCCATAAACCTCCAATGTGTACCCCCGGGTAAGACATATGTGCACCCTGCGCTCCGGTTAGGGGTTCAGAAGTGGGGTCATTGCTCTCGCATAGCCAGACACCCTGGGGTACAGAGGTGTCTAACAAAGGACAAAAACGATTGACCTCTATACTTCATAAAGCTAGATAATCTGCTTTCATTCACTCAATTAAAAATAATAAGATGGAGAAATATATGGATACCAACTTAATAGCTAATGTTTTTCATAAATTTTACACTTTGCTATATAAGACAGTAAGAACTAGGATGGGCTAAAAAGAATAGCATAAAGTCAACACTTGTACTACCACTTAAGCTCCCCAATCAACCAGAGGGGAATGGGGAAAGAACTACTGTCTCCATAACTAGCTAATAGTTCAACAGGATTTTATATTTGCTTCCTATTGAGAAAAGTTTAAGGCCAGATGGCTTCCCAACTAATTATTATAAGATGTCTCGAAGTACCTTTATTCTTAATATAACAAACTTTGCACAAAATCACTGAAAGAGGTCCTTTACTTGGCTGTTATGGTAGAAGCATGCATCACAAAGATCCCAAATCAAATCATGTATTTATGTATGTAAACCTGTCTCTTAAGGTGACCTGCACCCTGCCCCAATCCATAGATATACAGCGATATTTTCAGAAGTTCTGGTCTTTCTTTCAAATTATTTCTTAATTGCAGTACCCAAGCTTCAAACATTTTTTAATTCCAATTTCCAGTTCCACTTTGCTAAATCAGAAACTCCTAATACAACAGTTCCAAAGGCTATCACCCTTTACTTGACCTAAAGGCATTAACTTAACTAAGGACCCAAAAAATGTATATTCCACAATTATTAATTTGAATATATACTAAAATATTTTAACACTGATGAGCAGAAAAAATGGCCTAAAACATGTATTCTTGCGAAACTAGCATATGACTGTGAATGGTTGCACCTGATACGTGAATGATGAGCATTCACAGCTTCAGTCGGGATCACCGGGATCGCCGCTGCAACAGAACGAGAGCAAGGTAAGTATTCTTCCTCTTTTCTATTTTTCATCATTCCATGACAGATGAATGATCTTTTTAAAGTGTCATTTTAAAATGACACCCCTTTAATGAGCCCAATGACGGATAACCCAGCTACTGCAGCTACTATAGTAACAGTTTAACATTTTTTGTTGAATGACAGAAGACCCAGTTTAGCCCATGTTCTAGCAATACCTGATCTACAATGACAATGGTCCCTTAACATGCAACCATTGTATTTTGAAACCATAACTCAAAAATTGGTAATTGGTTCTGAAGCCCCAAAATGTCAACCCAAAATAAGGAAAATAAAGAATTAAGAAAAATAAGCCAAAAAAAAAAAAAAAATACAGATAAAACAAGTCCTCACTTTTAACAGTCAGAAAAATAACTGGAAACATGTTAATCAGTCTCCCAGTTTGAATGGAGCAGGAGTAGTGTTTTCTCACTGCGGTTCCACTCCAACCATATGGTACTAATGGACATTGCTGAGTACTGTACAATGCTCAACCATCACTGGTAGTTCCATACTTATTGAATGGAACAGCAGTGCATATACATCACTGCCACTCTATTTAGATAGGGGACTCGGGACCCTTATTTAGTAAGGATCCTAGGGGTGAGACCACACTGATCAGTCACTTATCCCTTATCCTTTGTATAGTGTATAATGTTTTATTATGGTGAAAAGTATGATCACACATTTCTTTTGGCACTGTTGCAGATATCTGTTGGAATACAGTGAAAAAATGGTATAACAACATATATTGTGGCAAAGCCATAGAAAACAATAGAGAAATTGTTGTCTTATTTGGACTGTGTTTGCTCTATTTCATATACGTACATGCGATATGTATTCTGCTGTCCTATCTGAGACAGGAACCTTGTAAAGTGCTGACACTAGTTTTTTAATCTAACTCAAAACAAGCAGGTCATTTCGGCCTGAAATAACTGTAACTTATAAAGGCCACATTTATGAAAACTGTCCAGGTCTAAAACATTCTTTGTTGCCTATAGCAACCAATCAGAGCACCCCTTTCCTTTTTTTAAAGCACTATTTGAAATGTAAGAGGAGATCTGATTGGTTACTATGGGCAACAAAGAAAGTCTTAGACCTAGACAGAATTCATACATGAGGCCCTAAGTGTCCTCACTAGAGATGGGCGAATCGATTCTAACAAAGTGGAATTCGTTTAGAATTTCAGGAAAACTTCGGTTCTGAACAAAGTCGAAGTTTGGGGTACTTCGGGTGAACGAAGTGTGCTTTTGATTGATAAAATGGCTGCGAGCACATGGCGCTACATGGTGCAAAGCACTCTGGGAGGAAGAAGGGCATAGCCTGCATGACATGTGCAGAGATGAAGCCAATCAGAGACCGGCGGGATTCTGTGACGTCACCGCACTATATAAGTCCGGGCGCGACGCCGGGAGCTCACACTCCTCTCACTATACTGATTAGGGAAGGTGCTGCCGCGGCTGATTGTGATAGCTCTCACTGAAGAACTGATTTTTATACAGCAATTTTTGTGGGGTGTCTCAGCTTGTCTCAGAGACTGTTCTCTTAATGTTCTATTTCTGATTTTTTGGGGTATTGGATCTGAAATCCAGTGTGCGTCCACTGCAGCTGCATATACATTCAATATCCAAGTGGGAGCTAAGCCAGTTCCTGTTGAATTCATTTAAAGAAACAGCGTTTTTACAATACAAATATCACTTCATTTTTGGCTGCTCAATTCTATTGCGCAATTTACATCCAGGGGTTAATTAAGCGTTGTTTTGCTGGTGTGCTGACCCCAAGAAACCATCATTTTCAACGCCAAAATATATACATTTTCCTGTAGCATAATTCACAAGCGAAGGTTAATTACAATTTTATCTCTTGTTGTGTGGCGTAGAAAACACGCAATTGTAACACGCTACAAAGCTACTAGTTTGTGGTTGCTCAATTCTATTGCGCAATTTACATCCAGGGGTTAATTAAGCGTTGTTTTGCTGGTGTGCTGACCCCAAGAAACCGTCATTTTCAACGCCAAAATATATACATTTTTCCTGTAGCATAATTCACAAGCGAAGGTTAATTACAATTTTATCTCTTTTTGTGTGGCGTAGAAAACACGCAATTGTAACATGCTACAAAGCTACTAGTTTGTGGTGGCCCAATTGTTTGGCGCAATTTACATCCAGGGTTTAATTAAACGTTGTTTTGCTGGTGTGCTGACCCCAAGAAACCGTCATTTTCAACGCCAAAATATATACATTTTTCCTGTAGCATAATTCACAAGCGAAGGTTAATTACAATTTTATCTCTTGTTGTGTGGCGTAGAAAACACGCAATTGTAACACGCTACAAAGCTACTAGTTTGTGGTTGCTCAATTCTTTTGCGCAATTTACATCCAGGGGTTAATTAAGCGTTGTTCTGCAGTTGTACTCAGTAAAAGAAACTTTGTTTTTCACCGCCACAGAAGAAATTCTGTAGCATAATTCATATCCGAAGGTTAATTAAGCCTGTTTGTGCTTTTATATTCAGTAAAATACACAGAGTTTTTAAACGGCACATACAAGTCAATTTTTCCTGCCCATTTGTGGAGCGCAATTTATATCCAAGGGTTACCCAAGCTTCTTAGTGGATTCATTTGGCGTCAAATACAGGGTGTCTATTTATCATATACAGACATCTTCATCAAACAGTACATGTCTGTACATTTTAGAACAAACAGTATGTCAGACAGACAGGTGGCAGGCTCTTCACCTGCGAGTGGCAGAGGCACAAACATTCCTGGAGCAGGTCGCAGCACAGCAAGGGGACGTCGCAGCAGGGGTCACTCGGTGAGGCCACAACTGCCGCTGTCATCTAGCGGCCGTGTGTTGTTCAGCAACCCAATGGTTCTTGATTGGTTGACTAGGTCAACCACTTCCTCCCAGATGACATCTGACAACCCCAGTCAAGAGTCGGTGGGAACGTCAGACACAACCCTTAGTTGGCATGGCCCGGGAGGGGGTCAGCGGCCCTCACCTGTCCTCAACCCACCTTTGTCCCATCCGGTTCCCTCAGCCAGAGATCTACTATGTGGTCTGGGCTCAGCGCCACTATATAGCGAGGATGAACAATTTGAGGAAGGCAGTCAGCAGCTACTTGGCAGCGAAGAAATGGGGCCAATATCCCCTGCTTCTTGCAGTAGGCGGCAAAATATATATGTGGAGAGTGGCATAGGAGGTCATGTTGTGAGGGGTCAGCCATTGCATACCGAGACCGCTGATGAGGACAGCAGTGACGATGAAACACAAATAGATGATGATGTAGCCGACCGCACTTGGGAGCCGGGTGAGGCAAGGGCTTCATCATCGTCAGGAGAAGTGGGCCTCAGCTTGCGCGTCAGGTAGCAGCGCAGCCAGCATGTGGGTCGTGTGGCCGTGAGTCAGCAGGATAGCAGCAGTGTGAGGTCAGGAGCCAAGCGGCCACGGGGTAAAAAACCCGCTTCGCAGGTCCAAGAAAGTAGCGGCACAGGAGCTCAGTGAGGCAGCGGCGGCAGTAGTCACTCAGTGCAGAGCGTTGGCGGTAAAATCCGATACTCGGCGGTGTGGCAGTTCTTTGTTAAGACACCGGAGGAGCCGAATATGGGTATATGTAGAATCTGTAGGCGGAAAGTGAAGCGTGGCCAGGGAGCTAACATTGGCACCACGGCCCTGCATCAACACATGCAGCGTCACCATCCGGTGGCCTGGGAGAAATGTGGCTCAGATGTGGTGGTCCATCCTGCCGCCGCAGCAACAACAGCAGCAGCAGGGCCCAGTGGCATGCATGCCATTTCAGCCAGTCAAGGCACCAACACCTCTGCAGAAGGGAGTTGTATCTCTTTGACATCATCTCCCGGTCCAGATGCTCCTGCTCCTCGCTACTCATGGCGTCAGCAGTCGTTCAGCGAGGCGATTGCAAAGAGACAACAGTATGTGTCCAAGCATCCTAAGGTGCAGAAGCTGACCGCACTCCTGTCCAAGTTGTTGGTGCTGCAGTCCCTCCCTTTCCAAATGGTGGACTCTGCACCGTTCAGAGAACTAATGGCTTGTGCCGAGCCGAGATGGAGAGTTCCAAGCCGTAATTTCTTTTCCAAAAAGGCAGTACCAGCACTTCATAAATATGTAGAACAGAAGATGGGCCAGTCCTTGAGCTTATCGGTTTGTTCCAAGGTGCACGGCAGCGCGGACGTCTGGAGCTGTAACTACGGTCAGGGCCAGTACATGTCCTTTACGGCCCACTGGGTGAATGTGCTTCCGGCCCAGGCACACCAACAACTTGGACAGGAGACGCCGCTTTCTCCTCCACGTTGTCAAACTGCGGCTCCTGCGCCAATGTCCGCCTCCTCCTCCACCACCACCATCATCTCAGCCTCCACAAGTACTGCTCCATCATACCACATGTGTAGGGCACAGCGGTGTCACGCAGTTCTACACCTGGCTTGCCTCGGCGAACGAAGTCACACAGGGGAGGAACTGCTCTGCGTCATGCAGCAAGAAATCGATGTGTGGCTTTCTCCGCGCCAACTGCAAATCGGAACCATGGTGACGGACAATGGGAGGAACATGATGTCCGCGCTGCACCGAGGAGGGATGGTCCATGCGCCCTGCATGGCGCATGTGTTCAATCTCGTTGTGAAAAGGTTCCTGAAGTCTTCCACCGATCTTCAGAAGATTCTGAAAATGGCCAGGAAACTGTGCATGCACTTCATCCATTCCTACAAAGCCAGGAACACCCTCCTCGAGTTGCAGCGGCAGAACGGCCTCCCCCAACACACTCTGATATGCGATGTTTCCACCCATTGGAATTCCAGCCTGCACATGTTGGACCGACTGTATGAACAGAGAAATGCCATTAACGATTTTTTTGATGATCCAGGTGGACAGGAGTACTCCCCTGTGTAACTTTGATGTCAGCCAGTGGCAGCTCATGCGTGACACCTGCCGTTTGTTGAGGCCATTCGAGGAGGCCACATTATTTGTCAGTCCCCAGTACTACGTGATGAATAACGTCATTCCACTGCTTCATGTCCTGGAACAGATGCGGAAAATTCTGTCTGGGCAGGGGACTGGAGACGTGGCGACGACATCTCGCGGCCACATGAGTCCTGTGGGGACTGAAATGGAGGAGTAGGAGGAGGAGGACATTAGAGCAGAAGCATTGTCTGGTGAAATGAGTGGATTTTCTACCCAGGTGACAAGAGAGGAGGAACAGGAGCAGCTGGAGGAGGTAAATGGAGATGAGGAAGCCGAGGCAGATGACCGGCAAGCACCGTGCAGTATACAGTGGAGATGGAGGCAGGAAGCCCCTCGGAGTCACTTGTGCAGATGCCCGCAGCATGCTGATTTGCCTGGCTAGTGACAGCCGAATAGTCAGCATCCGGCAGAGGGATGACTTCTGGCTCTCCACCCTATTGGACCCTCGCTACCGGTCCAAAATGGGAGCCTTTTTCCCAGCTATTGAGAGGGAGGACAAACTCAAATACTATAGGGAAATCCTCCGTAGTCAGTTGGCCGCTGCCTATGTGCGGCATCGTCCCTCCTCTGACAGGTCTGACCAGAGGGTTCTTCAGCGCTCACGTACTACTGCGCGGCGTGCCGGGGGAAGGTGGGGGGTCGGAGCAGTACCAGCTCCATCAGCAGCAACCTAAGTCTGGAGTCACTGATGAGCAGCTTCCTTCACCCGCCTAGTGAGGAGGGCAGTCGCCAGCAGCAGCAGAAGGACCTGGAGCAGACCTTGAACCAACAGGTGGTGGCCTACTTGGAAAGCACTCTGCCACCCCAGTTAAAAGATCCGCTGGACTACTGGGCAGCCAAACTGGATGTGTGGCCGCAACTTGCCGAGTTTGCAGTGGAGAAGCTGTTCTGCCCGGCCAGTAGTGTGGCATCAGAGCGGGTGTTCAGTGCGGCGGGGGACATCGTTACCCCAAGGAGACCCCGCTTGTCCACGGGAAATGTGGAACGCCTGACCTTTGTCAAGATGAATCAGGCGTGGATCGGCCAGGATTTACACACACCAATGCCTTAGGCGTCAGACTACATCAGCCATGACGCCTCACCCAAACTGTGAGAAATGAGTCTGGGTTCAAACTACCTGCCTCAGCCACTATTCTGATGCCGACACTCGCCTGATGCCACACATCTGCTGACAGTTTCTCCATCTGCCACCAACCATCTTTACCAGGGACTGGTATTGCCACCCACCTCTACACTCTGTCATTGTGCCACTATCTGACCTCATGCTGCTGCTGTGGCTGCTGCCGTGACCTCCACACTGTGTAATTGTGCCACTCTGTGGCCTATTCCTGTTTTTGCCACCTTCAGAATGTCATTGTGCCAGTGTCTGACCTCATGCTGCTGCTGTGGCTGCTGCTGTGACCTCCACACTGTGTCGTTGTCCCACTCGGTGGCCTACTCCTGTTTTTGCCACCTCCAAAATGTGATTGTGCCACTTTCTGACCTCATGCTGCTGCTGTGGCTGCTGCCGTGACCTAGACACTGTGTCATTGTGCCACTCTGTGGCCTATTCCTGTTTTTGCCACCTCCAGAATGTCATTGTGCCACTGTCTGACCTCATGCTGCTGCTGTGGCTGCTGCCGTGACCTCCACACTGTGTCATTGTCCCACTCTGTGGCCTACTCCTGTTCTTGCCACCTCCAGAATGTCATTGTGCCACTCTCTGACCTCATGCTGCTGCTGTGGCTGCTGCCGTGACCTACACACTGTGTCATTGTGCCACTGTCTGACCTCATGCTGCTGCTGTGGCTGCTGCCGTGACCTACACACTGTGTCATTTTGCCACTGTCTGACCTCATGCTGCTGCTGTGGCTGATGCCGTGACCTACACACTCTGTCATTGTGCCACTGTCTGACCTCATGCTGCTGCTGTGGCTGCTGCCGTGACCTACACACTGTGTCATTGTCCCACTCTGTGGCCTATTCCTGTTTTGCCACCTCCAAAATGTCATTGTGCCACTGTCTGACCTCATGCTGCTGCTGTGGCTGCTGCCTTGACCTCCGCTCACAGTCATTGTGCCACTCTGTGGCCTACTCCTGTTTTGCCACCTCCAGAATGTCATTGTGCCACTGTCTGACCTCATGCTGCTGCTGTGGCTGCTGCCGTGACCTCCACACTGTGTCATTGTCCCACTCTGTGGCCTACTCCTGTTTTTGCCACCTCCTGAATGTCATTGTGCCACTGAATGACCTCATGCTGCTGCTGTGGCTGCTGCCGTGACCTCCACACTGTGTCATTGTCCTACTCTGTGGCCTACTCCTGTTTTGCCACCTCCAGAATGTCATTGTGCCACATGTCTGACCTCATGCTGCTGCTGTGGCTGCTGCCGTGTCCTACACTTGTTGTGATTTGTGCACTCTGTGGCCTAGTCCTGTTTTTGCCACCTCCAGAATGTCATTGTGCCACTGTCTGACCTCATGCTGCTGCTGTGGCTGCTGCCGTGACCTACACACTGTGTCATTGTGCCACTGTCTGACCTCATGCTGCTGCTGTGGCTGCTGCCATGACCTACACACTGTGTCATTGTGCCACTGTCTTACCTCATGCTGCTGCTGTGGCCGATACCGTGACCTACACACTCTGTCATTGTGCCACTGTCTGACCTCATGCTGCTGCTGTGGCTGCTGCCGTGACCTACACACTGTGTCATTGTGCCACTGTCTGACCTCATGCTGCTGCTGTGGTTGCTGCCGTAATCTACACACTGTGTCATTGTGCCACTCTGTGGCCTACTCCTGTTTTTGCCACCTCCAGAATATCATTGTGCCAGTGTCTGACCTTATGCTGCTGTGGCTGCCGCTGTCACCTCCACACTCTGTCACTGATGTTGCCACCTGAGCCCTCAGCTTGTTTTTTTCCAGCTGTTGCTGCCATGACTTTATCAGGCTACATTCCCCCTTCAGTTTTTTGGTCAGTTTTACCCTCTTAAGTGCCCAGGGAATTTTAGAGTGAAGCGATTCTAAGAGCAGCGGCAGTCATGTGCGTGTCATACTAAAACACAACATTAAATGAAGCCCAAACCAAGCTCCCTCTGCATATTTAAGCATGGCACAACGTTCTACAGCACCCTGCAGGCTCTGTGCAGCCTGGAAATAGCTGTTTTTTAACGTGATTCGTGCCGAAGTAATTCGGAACGCAGTTATATTTTGCCGAGAAATTCGACGAAGTGAACGAACCGAATTTCTGGAAATTCGCCCAATTCTAATAATGGGAAATGAACATCTTAGTTATGAGGAGAGGTTAAAATACTTAAACTTATTTAATCTTGAGAAAAGATGACTACAGGGAGAAATTGTTAATTTTCAATTAAGTATTTAAATGCCCCCTAGAAAAAGTATGGAGAAAAGCTATTTCATGTTAAACCCTCTCAAAAGACAAGAGGAAATTCTGAGGAACAACGGATTTAATCTCCAGAAGAGAAAAGCATTTTTCACCATGAAAACTGTGAGTCTGTGGAATAGCCTGAGGAGCTGGTCACAGGGGGAATAGTTGAGGGCTTGAAGAAAGACTTAGATAACCACTTACTACTAAATAATATTAATACTTTTGCAGTCGTATAAAACATCTTCATCCAATCTGATCGTAATTTTGGGATCAGTAATAAAATATTTATTTAGCGTAGATTGATTTTTTGCCTTGAGGGTTTCAAAGTATTTATCAGAAGGGGAGACAAAGCTAAAAATTCCTTATCCGCTCCCTTCGTCCACATCTTTCCCCACCCTTGGCTAAACTTGACAGACATATGTCTTTTTTCAACACTACTATAGTGAAGAAAATAATTATTTAATCCCTTACCAATTTTGTAAGTTTGCCTACTAACAAATAAATAAACAGTCTATAATTTTAAGGGTATGTTAATTTTAACATTGAGAAATAGAATATCAAAAATAAAATCCAGAAAAATCACATTGTATAAATTCTATACAATTTTATATATATTTATTTGCATTTTGATGAAAGAAATAAATATTTGATCCCCAACCAACTATTAAGAGTTCTGGCTCCTACAGACCAGTTAGATGTTCCTAATCAACCTGTTACCTGCATTAATGACAGCTGTCATATTTATAAAAGACTTCTGTCCACAGACTCAATTAATCAGTCAGACTCTAACTTCTACAACATGGGCAAGCCCAAAGATTTTTAAAAAGATGCGGGACAAGCAAACCTGACACAGCGGAAAGGGGGCTACAAAAACATTGGTAAGATCGGGGTAGAAGGAGACAACTGTTATGCAAAAGTAAGAAAAATGTAAGAAAACAAAATGACTGTTGATCGAATCGATCGGGGGGCAAAATGCAAAACCCCCCCGTTGGGACCCTTGATCAAAGGGAAGGTTTTGAGTCAGCCTAAAACTACTGAGGGGAACTTTTTAAATGAACTCAAGGGGGGGGGACCCAGTCCCCCAAAAAACCAGGGGTAACACATTACACTGAAAAATGGTTTTTAAAAATCCTGAGTGCCCGCAAGGGTTTCCCCCTGCCAAGAGGCCATGTGCAGCCCAACTGAATTTGCCAATGAACAACCTGGATGATTTGTGAGTGATTGGGGAAAGGGTCTGTGGTCGATGAGAAAAAAATTGGCTTTTTGGGCTTAATCAACCCCCATGCTTGGGGGAAAGAGAAATGCTGTCAATCCCCCAAAGAACACCATCCCCATGTCAAGCATGGGGTGCAGACAATATGTTTTGGGGGGTGTTTCTCTTCTAAGGGCACAGACTACTTAATTGCATAAATGGGAGAAGGAAAAACCCTTTATATGAAAAAACCTGAGTGACAACCCTCTTCCCCTCCCAGGCTAAACAAGGGGTAGGGTGGGTATTCCAGCACGACATGACCCAAAAATAAGCTAAGGCAAAAAGGAGTGGCTCAAAAAAGACCTTTAAGGTCCCTTTAAAGTGCCTAGCCAGACCCCAGACTTTAATTCCCTAGAAAATTATGGGGGAGTTAAGCTTGCGTTGCCATGCGATAGCCTCAAAATCTTAATGATTTAGAGATGACCTGCAAAGAGGAGTTGACCAAAATTCTTCCTGATATGTGCAGAAACCTCATCGTCACCTACAAAAAATGTATGACTGCTGTGCTTGCCAACAATGGTTTTGCCACCAAGTATTAAGTCTTGTTTGCCAGATTAATCAAATACTTATTTCTCTCAGCAAAATGCAAATAAATTTATATGATTTATACAATGTGATTTTATGGATTTTATTTTTGATATTCTATCTCTCCATGTTAAAATTAACCTACCATTAAAATTATAGACTGTCTTTGTCAGAGGACATACAATCAGCAAGGGATCAAATGATTAATGTCTTAACTGTATGTAACTATCAACACTTATCTAATCCCTGTCTTCATCCTTCCTCTTTTTCCTTTTTAGGGAATTGATGTGAGTCAGATTTTTACGTTTACCCAATGCAACAACATGTTTTATTTTTACCTTCAAAACATCAAAATAAATGATCAATTGACAAAAAAATCTAAATCAAAACAACTCCTTACTTTAAAATACTGCAGAACACTGTTTAGCTGTTTTTCAGTATGTAGAAAAGCAAACATATTTTAGGGTATTGATGATACATGTTTATATATATATACAGTATATTTATGCAGTATACACAGTATATATAAACTCTTCTGTTACTGACCAGACTCTTTTATGGTTTTCCAGCAGTAAATATTAATCTAATTAAAAGAGTTCTCTGGTTTAGACAACCTTAATCCGTATATACTAGAGGAGCTCATTATGTAATAGATTAGGGTCCTCTGCCTTTGCCATCGTCTAGTAATGAGCTTATAGTTGCTGAAAAGGGCTCTCCTCCACAATTTACCTGTTCATTTACTCCAATAGCTGATGTGTTATGTTTAGTTTCAATGCATGGAAAATGAGGATGTACTGGTCACTTCTCCTATGACCACCACCTTTTTTGTGATTACTGATAGTTGGCAGTGTATTTCCTATTCAGACTCTCTTGCAGTGTGATCATTCATGCTTCCAGTGATTTCTGTGGAATAAGACAATTGAAACATCCTCTAAAAAAATCGGAAGCATCATCACTTATTATCATTATTTCTATTTTTTTTTAGTGTCATTAATTACAGTGTGCTGTACAAAGGGGTTGAACTACAGAGTGTAAGACCTAAATAAATACAATAGCACTTTATAACAAACGGATAGAAAAGGAGAGAAGACCTTGCCTCTAAAGGCTTACAATCTACAATGGAGGAGAAAAGAGACAGAAGGTAAGAGCTGAAGATGTTTGCATTATACTTGAGTGGGAGCAAGATTACTGTAAATTTTAGGCTATCCTGACGGGATGATTTCAGGGCACTTTCAAATATTTTAAGGGTAGAGGAAAGTCTGATGTGTTGTGGTCGAAAGTTTTAGAATATGGAGAATGCACAGGAAAAATATTAAAGCATGTTGTGTGAGGAGCTGACAAGAAAAGAGCAGAAAAAGACCTCTTGTAAGGATTAAAGTTTGCATGAAGGGAGGTATCAGGAAGTTAAGGAAAAGATATATGGATAACAGGTTATTGAGAGCCTTGTGTGTTATAGTCAATAATTTGAACTGAATTCACTGTGCAATGGGTAGCCAGTGAAAGAATTGGGAGAGGGGAAAAGCAGAAGAGTAGCAACGACAGAGGTGGATCAGCCAGGAAAAAAAGTTGAGAATTGATTGAAGGGGAATAAGATGTTAGATTGGATTTGCCACATAGAATGATGTTACCATAATCTAGGTTACAAATGATGATGGTGCTAACCAGCATTTTTGCAGGGTCTAAGTCAAGATAGTAGCGAGTTTAGGAAACATTTTTCAGGTGAAGGAAGCGGGATACTGCCAGGGCTTGGAAATATGGTTTAAAGAAATTTCAATCTTAAGGCAGGAGACTTGTATGACTGGGAAAAGCATGAAGTCATTGAGATAGATAGAAGATAGATAGATAGATAGATAGATAGATAGATAGATAGATATAGTATCTCACAGAAATGCGTACACCACTCACATTTTTGTAAATATTGTATTATATATTTTCATGGGACCACAATTAAAATATGACACTTTGATGCAATGTAAAGTACTCAGGGTATAACTTATATACCAGTGTAAATTCAGTATGCCCTTAAAATAACTCAACACACAGCCATCAATGTCTAAACTGCTGGCAACATAATTGAGTCCCCCCTAAGTGAAAAGGTACAAATTGTGTCCAATTTGCCATTTTACCTCTACTCTGTTATGTGACTCATTAGTGTTATAAAGTCTCAGGTATGAATAGGGAGCAGGTGTGTTAAATTTGGTGTTATCGCTCTCTCATTCTGGTCACTGGAAGTTCAACATGGCACATGGTAAACTGTCTGAAGACTCTCTAAGGAACTGAAAAAAAAGAATTATTGCTCTACACAAAGATGGCCAAGGCTATAAGAAGATCACCAACACCCTGAAACTGAGCTTCAGCATGGTGGCCTAGATCATACAGTGGTTTCAAAAGACAGGTTCCACTCAGAACCAAGCAAGTTGAGTGCATGTGCTCAGCGTCATATCCAGAGATTGTCTTTTCAAAATAAAGATATGAGTGCTAACAGCATTGGTGCAGAGGTTAAAATGATGGGAGGTCGGCCTGTCAGTGTTCAGACCATATGCCACACACTGCATCAATTTGGTCTGCATGACTGTCGTCCCAGAAGGAAGCCTCTTCTAAATATGACGCGCAAGAAAAACTGCAAACAGTTTGCAGCAGACAAGCAGATTAAAGATATGAATTACTGGTAACACATCCTGTGTTCTGATGAGATAAACTTATTTGGTTCAGATGGTGTCAAGCGTGTGTGGTATCAACCAGGTGAGTAATACAAGGACAAATGTGTTTTGTCTGTAGTGAAGCATTGTGTAAGAGTTTCATGGTTTGAGGCTGCATGAGTGCTGCTGGTTGTGGGGAGCTATAGTTCATTGAGGGAACCATGAATGACAACATGTATTGTGATCCTCTCTCTTCGGAACCTGGGATGCCGGGCAGTATTCCAACATGATAACATTCCCAAACAGTTTAGTGTGTCTAAATAAATTAGCATTTTGTTTGCCAAAATTGATCACTAATGCACCAAAAGTACCTTTTGCATTAGGTTAAGTTTAATTTGCTGTGCAAAATAAAACCAAATTTCCATTACTAAAACATGTTTGCTCAATATACAGCCATCTTGTATATTCTTTTACCCGTTTAAGTAAGCTTTCTAAATATGAATTTGATTGACTAGTGGAGGTTTTGTCAGCTAATTATAATATTTCATTGATTTTAGCATATGAGGGTGTATCCCAGGTCTTTGTTAATAAAAAAGAGAATCTTCAGGGTTTCCTTAGACTTGAGTAAACCCACATTAATGGATTTGTCTTGTGTCCCATCCTTGTCCAGGTGGGAACTAGATGGTAAAAGATTCCCCTCCCTTATGGGGAAACGTAAATTACTCAATAATTAAAATCCCACAGGTAAATTGAGATTGGACACACAATAAAAGTAATAATGGAAAGTGCTCACCATGCAATCCTAATGCATAGCTTGAATGCTTCCAGCTGAGTAACACACCTCCGTCAGGGATCCTGGCCCCCAGCCAAGGCCAAACATACACTTGAAAGATATATAGGAGCGGATCCAGCGGTAACGGTGAAAAACAGGTTACTTTATTATAACCAACATGCAGACAGGGTGCAAGACAAGCAAGGACCAACGCGTTTCGGGCATTACAGATCGCCCTTGTTCACGGTACATGTATGTTCGTGGTTCTCACATTTAAATAGTGAACACAGGTAAGTGAGGGGCGGAGGATCGGATCAAAAATGCGATACGTCATATCCTCCTTGTTACGGATGTGGTAGTGGATCCACTGGACCACCACAAGCGATGATGTAAGCCACGCCAGGGGAACGGAATCTAAGTAGGTCCTGTTTTCACCAGAGCCCGCCGCAAAGCGGGATGGACTTGCTGCGGCGGATTACTACCAGGTCGCTACCCCTGACGTGACTTGCTTGCGGTGGCAGCCGAGGTGTTGCGGGTACAAAATCGTGAAGCAGGCTCGTATTTTGGGACAGGCAAGGTCAGGACGGGCAAGTTCGGGGTCAAG
>JAODAL010047447.1:0-29918 GCA_025379985.1 Phyllomedusa bahiana
CTGAAAGGGCCAGTTCTAAAGCGCTTTAAGGTAGTGGAGAATGAGCCTGTTCTTCTTCAGTTTATACATACAGGCGCTTTGTAGTTCCAATATGACAAGACCACTTTTAACCTGGTCTGGCTGTTCTAACTGTTCTGCGCCTAGGTTTGGCAGCAAGGAATCATAATGTGTCTACTTCTATGATTGTGGTGCAACACGCCCCCAGAACGCCCCTAAGCTTTGGTGCTGAAAACACTTATCCCGCCAAAGTTTGGAATGCGACTGTTCATACATCTATAGAACAGGTGTACTACAGTTTTTTGACACCAGATAACTGGCACAGCCCCATACATACATTTCACCCTTATTTTTTATTTGTTATTTTTTTCTTTACGCTTGTACTTTTAAGGTGACATCTATGAGTGAGGCTGCAACGGTTTTCTGGTGTACTCTGAGCCAAAAAGAATGTATGAACAGGCGCACTCAAACTTTTAGTGTGATAACTTCCTTTGTAATGCACTAAAGATTAGAGGAGTTCTGGCAGCGTGTCACATCACAATCAACAGAAGTAGACACATTTATGATTCTTTGACGCCAAACCCAGGAGAAGAACAGTTAGAACAGCCAGACCAGGTTAAAGGTGGTCTGCCTGAGCCAGACTTGTCATATTGGCACTACAAAAATGCACCTGTATGTATGACCTGTAGAAGAACAGGTTCCTACATTCTGGTGCATTCTACACTACCTTAAAGCTATTTAGAACTGGCCCATCAGCGCCAATGTTCAAACATATTGCTCTTAGTCCCACAAAGGTACCTGACCACTAGGGAGTGCAATCACTTGTATATTGATCTGCATCGATAACAAATTGCAGAACAGTGTACATAAAATGGCTCTCCTTTCTTACCTTGCCTATGATGGCAGTCATGGAGGCCATGATTAGGCCCTTTTCTGCCATGACAACCGATCAGCATCCCGCAATCTTTCTGGGAGGGAGGATCAGGCAATGGAATGGTGTGCAGCACTGTTCCTTAATCCCATGGGTCCCGATGATGTATTTGCTGTGGCATTGAAGGGGTGAAAATGCTGTCTTCTAGTGGCAAGTCCCAGCTGTAATTAACAACCTTTACATGTTGTGTATAGAGCAGGCTCAATGAGTGAGCCTGCTCCTTACTCCCTTGCTAACATCATGACATAAATAAACACCATGGGAGACATGTATAAAATGGTTTTTCACTCTTTTCTGGCGTAAAATGCACCAAAAGTAGTGTTAGGCACATTGTTTGCAAGACTCAACACTTTTTAATGCGCCAAACATGTGGGGGTGTTCTGGGGGCATGTTGCACCACACTCGTAATATTAGACACGTATACGAATGCAGGTTGGCAAAACAAAGTGCATTACTGCTTGAACAGGCAGACCTATCTCAATGTGGTCTGCCTGAGCCTGAGGAGTCGAATTGGAGCTATTTTGCTGTTAGGGCAAAAAATTTCCAATATTTCTCAACTTACTCCAGTACAATAAAAAAAAGTAATTTATGATAATTATCAAACTGTATAAAATGAAATTATTTAAATGTAATAAAAAATGTTATCATATAAACTTAATATAAAGATATATAATATCCTAAAAATATCTCCTTTAAAATGTGTTTAAAATTAATAGAATCTAAAACTAATTTTACATTAAATAACCTACTGATGATGTTTTTCAGAATTTTAAATTTTTACATTATATTTGAAATGTATTTTTGCTGCTCTCACCCTTTATTCTACATACAGCAAGAGCCAGCACACCACAGGTCTTCCCGGGACCTGTGGTCCACCAAGCAAGATCAGTACCATAGTTTCTATTCACTGAGATGCTATTCTAATGACTTTTCTTTTATTTCCAGCCTATCTATAGCCTTTATACATGTTTGGCGCATTACTAATGCGCCTAAGTTCCGTAATGCGCCAAACACACAAGTGAGGCTCAATGAACTTTTGACACCATTTATAATCGCACAAAAACCACCTTCATACATTCTACGTGCATTATACACTGAATACGAGTATCGACAGTTCACATTCTAAGCGCCTTCCTTCATACATGTTTCCACCTTTTGTCTTGTTTGGGGTGAAATGTAGGGGGGCTTGTTATACTACTTGTGTGGCGGCGGTGTTGAGGGTGGCCCCCCCCCCCCCCCCCCCGTGTTGGTGGTGGGCTGCTGTGGTGGGTATGGGTGTCAGTGGTGATTGTGCCTGTTCTATAGGAGGGGATCGTTGCTCTTTGGTACTGCCGTGGGGTTTTATTTTTAGAGAGTTTTTATGGGGTGATGTTTTATGTTATTACGAATAGTTGTGAGATGGGGGAGAGGTGTGATGGTTGTAAGTGTGGTGGTGTGGGGGGTGGGAGTTTTATAATGCGGTTAGGTGTGTGGCGTGTGGTGTGATGTCGAATAGTAGTATATTTTTGGGTGTGGTGTGTTGGGGAGTTGTTTGGGAGGTAGTTGGGGGGGGTGGTTGGGATTGTTGGGTGAGGCGTGTTGTAGTATTTGAATGGGGGGGGGGGGGGGTTGTGGGGGGGGGGGGGGGGTATGCGCGTTTGTTTTTTTGTTTTTAGGTATGATGTTGGTATTGTTGGTTGGGGGCGTGTGGTAATGGTGATGTGTTGGGGCGTGTGTAGTCTTGGGGTTTGTTTGGTAGGTTTGCTGTTGTAATATTGTGTGGTGTTGTTTTTTCTGTTGTGGTAGTAGTGTTGTGATTATTAGTAGTTGTGTAGGGGTGTTTAATATAAGGTTTATTAGAATGGGGGTGGGTTTGTGTTGTTGGTTAGTGTTTTGGTGGCTGTTATGGGTTTAAGTTGGTGTTGTTGTATTTTGGTGTGGTGGTATTTGTAGGAGTGGTGTTGGTTTGGTTAGATTTTGATTTTTTTTTTTTCAATTTGTGGATTAAGTTTTTTTTAGTTGTGGGGTGTTGGGTTTTTTTTTGTATTTATGTTTTTTTTATGTGTTTTTTTGTTTTTGAGTAGGTGGGTTTCGGATCAGTTTAGGTATATGTTTTGGTTTTATTTTTTTTTATTATTTTCGTTTTGGGTTCTTTGCATTTTGTTTGTTTTTTAATGGGAGTAAGGAGTTTTTTATTTTATCGTGGGGACTTCTGGGCTTTTGATTTTAGTGGTGGATTGGTGATTAGGTTATGGAGGGAGTGTTTGTTAAGTTGGGTATGTGTCTGGCCCTTGTTAGGTTTTCTGTTGTGTTAGGTGAGTTGTGATTGGGGTTTTATGGTTGTTGAGTTTGTGTTTTTTTTTTGTAGATATAGTTGGTTGTTGTGTATGTGGTTCTCGCTAGACGACTGGGGGTTTTTTATTTTTTTATGTTGAGGTCCTATTTTTTTAGGTTTTATCAGATGTTGTTGTTGTTTGAACTTATGGTGTTTTTTTGAGTATTTGGTATGTGGTTTCTATGGTAGTTTTTAGGTTAAAAACAAACTAACAAAAATAAAAACAACCAGTTTATATATAGATTTTGTTGTTGTTTTGGTAGTTAGGTAGTGGTTATAATTTGATTGGTATTTTAATTTATTTTGTTTTTGTTATATTTTTTAGGTATGTGTTATAGTTAGGGTGTTAGTTGTATATTTTTTGTTGTAGGTTTAGTCTATGCGTACGGGTTTTAGCTGTTAGGGTGTTTGTTAGGGCTTTTTTTAGGTTGGTTTATTTTTGGGGGCGGGGGGGGGTGGTGGTTATGTGTTGTAGATTGGTTGTTATGTTTGTTGATTTTTTGTGATGTGTGGTATTGTATCTGTTAGGTTCGTTGTGGGTGGTTGTTGATTGTTTGTGGGTTGTGTTGTTGTATGGTTTTGTTTTGATTATTATTTTTTGTTGTGTGTTGGTTGTGTTGGTGATGTGTTTTAGAGAACCTTTGTTAGTGAGTGTATTTTGATTGGTTGTAGTTTTGGGTGTGACGTGATTTTTTTTTTGGTCTTTTTGTGGTGTTTATTAGATGTGTATTTTTTTGTTGCATTTTAGTGTTTATCTAGGGTGTGTGTTTTGTGAGGGTTTGGTTTAGTATGTTTGAGTATTGGGTTTTGGGTTTGGTCTGTATAAGGTATTTTAATAGGTTGTTGTTTTACGGTGGAAGTGTGTGACTTTTGTTTAGGTTGTTTGTTTGTGGTGTTGTGTTTTTTTGATTTTGGGTGGGGGAGGGTGGGGGGGGTTTTTTTTTTTTGTTTTGTTTTTTGTTTGTTTCTACCTTTTGCTTTTTTTAGTTGTTGTATTGTATATGTTGTTGTTTGTTTTTTTTAATTGAGGGTATGTAGTATTGTTTTTATTGTGTGTTTTTGTTCTAGTGTGTGGTGTATTGTGTGTTAAGGGTGGTGGGTAATTGTCGTGTGCTAGATTTTTTTTTTTCGTTTTTTTGTTTTGTGTTTGTGTTATTGTGTTTTTTGTGTGTTCTTCAGTTTTTGTGTTTTTTTATTTTGTATTTATATTTAGTTTTTTTTTTTTCGGTGTTTCTTTGTGTTTTTAACTATGTTTGTTCTTTTTTGGATTTTTGTTGTGTTTAATTTTAATATAGATTGTTTTATACCCCCTACGCCACCCCCCCACACCATAGTTTGGTTTTTAGTTTTGTGTTTCGTTGTTGTATATTTTGTTTTTTGTTTGTTAGTATTTTCTCTTACATGATACCTGTTTTTATTCTGATTACTTTTTATTATTATTTTATTAAAACCCACACACCCAACCCCCCCCCCCCCCCCCACAGTTTGTTTTTTTTTATTTATTTTTGATTTTGTGTGTTTTATTTTATTTGTTTTTTTTGTATTAGTGGGGTGTGTTTTTGTATGTGTGTGTGTATGTATTTTATTATATTTTGGGAATGTCGGTCTTGTCTTTTTTTTTTGTTTTACTTATAATAATATTTTTCCCGCCTATATCATTTACCTCTGATTTATATAGCTTGTCTTTTTTAATAATAATTTTTCTTTATTCTTCACTCACTTTTTTTTGTAGTTTTATTCTTTTTATTATGTCTTAGAATCATGTTTTAATGTACATATCTTAGACCTCTGTTACGAAAACCGGTTATTTGTATATGTCTGTTTATATTTTTGTGTGTCTTTTCTTTCTTCTTTTTATATTATTTTATTTTGTTTTTTGTGTTTTTTTATTTTTTTTTTTTTGAAAGTTTTACGTGTTTTTTTATTTATTTGTTTGATTGTTCTATTTAATTATTACATTTTTATTAATTTACTCGTATATAAATGATATGTATTAAAATAACTTATGTTACAACTTCAAAATATTAAATAAATAAAATGTGATAATTAATAAAAATAGTAATATACTAAAAACAAAGAATATTATATAAATATAATATGACGCTACATATATGATAATAATGTCAACTCACTTTGGAACGATATAACTAAAACAGTAAGTCATTAATATCATTAACTAAACATTTATAAATCTAAAATCAATATGAAAAATGATTTAAATATGTGTAAGATACTATTATACTTCTCTGGGGGGGGGGGGGGGGGGGGGGGGGTGGGGGGGGGAGGGTAATATAAAAAAATTTTACCATTTTATTATTAATTATAATATCGTAAATTAAAATAACAAAACAAGAGTTAATAAAAAAAAAAATACATGAACAAAATTTTGTCTAGGGAGCTACGGGACCAACACCGAAATGTTAAAACTCACGAGAATGCTCCAAACAACCGAGTCTACACGGGGTCCAAGGCACGTGGCCAGATGGGCATCTGGGCAAACCCGACTGGCCACTTCAGCTGCATGTAGCGTATAAAAACGCTGGAGACGCAAATCCAGACTGCGGGCTTCTGCGGAGCATGAGAAGCGGAGAAGCTCATTAGACATCCCGCAGACAGTGGTCGGACCGGCATCTGGAGGTTAACCGAGGGGCACTGGGGCGCGGGGGCGCCGCCGGCGGGGTGTGTCGGGGCTCACACCGCTGAGGAACCTCGCGCTCGGCCCCGTGCGCCCTCTAGCGAGGCAGCGTCAGCGATGATGTGAATGTCATCGGATGCCTGCTTCTCCTCGGGCGCTACAGTGCGTCATAGGCCGTGCGCCCGAGGAGTGCGGAGTGAGCGCGGCTGAATAGGACAGACGCGCGCCTCGCCGGGGGCAGTTAAGGTGAGTTATGAATGCTTGTTATTTTTAAAGCGTTTACCTGCTCAGGTGCCTCCACTAACTGCCGTGGGCTATATGCTGGCCTGTGGGCCTCCCATATCCCCTGCACTGTGGCCCAATCATACTGCCTGTGACCCTTTAATGCTGCCTGTGCGCCCCCATTATCCTGCCTGTGGCCCCCATATTACTGCGCCTGTGGCCCAATATCCCTGCCTGTGGCCCCATATATGCCTGTGGCTACCACTATAATGCCTTGCCCTGTGGCCCCTTATCCCTTGCCTGTGGCCCCAATATTACTGCCTGTGCGCCCCCATAATCCCTGCTTGTGGCCCCCCATATTACTGCTGTGACCCCTAATATACTGCCTGTGGCCACTTCATATCCCTGCCTGTGGCCCCCCATATACTGCATGTGGCCCCCATACTACTGCCTGACGCCATGTGGCCCCATATATTGGCTGTGCCCCTATAATGCCATGCCTGTGGTCCCCCAGTATCCTGCTGTAGGCCCCCATATACAATTGCGTGCCCTATAATGCCTGCCTGTGGCCCCCATATCCCTGCCTGTGGCCCCCATATATTACAATAACAATTACAATAATCTTTATTCTATAGCGGCAACATATATCCGCAGCACTCTTACAAATTCAAGGGTAAACATACAGTCATTACACATTAAACAAGTACTTAACAAATGAGAGCCTGTCTCAGTTGAGCGAGAGCTTACAATCCTATTAGGGGAGTATGGCGTGAAACATACGGTAAGAAGTGCAAGTTTACAAGGTCAGCCATGTTTCATAAATAGGGCAGTGGTTTACATGAAAAAATTGGGATGAACCTGCCACCCAGACTGTACATCTATATACAGATTAAGTGCCTGTGAGTTGCCCAAGTGCTGGGAGTGACAGATATGTGTGATAGCAGTTAGGATTTGGTGGCCAGGACCGAGAACGAAGTATTTTCAGGGACCTCTTATAACTGTGAGGGTTCGTAATGATATGCCTGATGCCCGCGGTGCATATTCCAAGGGGGGGGAAATTGGCCCCCCCCCGTGCGCCACGTGTGATATCTTGTAGGCGGGATGGGGAGGTTCGGCTGATTGAGGAATTGTAGTCTGATAATCATTCAGCAGAGCGGAGGAGAGCACACGGGAATAGGGCGGTAGAAGCAGGACTAGGGGGGAGAGGAGATGTAGGGAGGAGTAGCGATGTGTGGATGAGCTTTATGGGCTGAGCAGTGCTGAGTTTATACTGTAGCCTGTACTGGATGGGCAACCAGTGCAGTTGGACGACACAGGGTAGAGGCATCAGTTATAGCGGCTGGAGAGAAAGGACAAGCCTGGCTGCTGCGATTTTGGACAGATTGGAGAGGGGGAGAGTTTGCAGAGAGGGAGTCCGATAAGCAAGAGAATGCAGTAGACAAGACGAGAAAGAATAGATCAGTAATGAGAGTTTGATCGTTTCCACAGTGAGAAAAGAAATGGACGGATTTTTAGAGATAGTATTCTTGAGGTGCAGGGTGACAGACGCGGGCAATGGGACTCTGGTATATGGGGAGAAGGTCAGATCAGAATCAATTAAACCCCTAGAAGCGGGGCATGCTGCCTAGGAGAAATGGTGGTACCACATACAGAAACTAGCAGGAGGGGGGGGGGTTGGTGTAGATGCGTGAAAGAAAGAGTTCAGTCTTAGTGAGGTTGTTTCACGATGGAGAGGAGGACTTGAGTCAGAGACAGCGGGACAGACAAGTCAATGGTGTTTTGTAAGCAACGCGCTGGAGTAGATGTCACAGGGAGGAGGTGTATAATTGGGTGTCATCCGCATAGAGATGACTGGATAGCCAAATATAATGATGGTTTGTCCATATGGGGGCTTGTCTTTGTACAATGAATAGAGCGAGAGGACTGTAACTTGATCCCTGAGGAACTCCAACAGGCTAAGAGGAAGAGGGAGGAGGTTGCAACTAGAAAATGAGGACACTGACGGACCATACAAATAGCAGGTCAGAGACGGTAGGACGAGTAAACCAAGCCGAGGGAGAAGAGCGGTGTCCTGGAGGGCAATGGTGTTGCTGAGCATGCTGAGGAGAAGTTGGTGATCCACAGTGTCCAAATGCTGCAGAGAGATCCAAGAGAAGCATCATGAGTAGTTCCTGAGATTTTGCTGTTTTGGAGGGTCATTTGAGACTTTAACTAAGGCAGTTTCGTGGAGCTGTAGCGGGTGCGGAAACTGATTGCAGCGGGTCATGAAGGTGAGTTAGCAGAAGAGTAACGGATTAGGCTAGAGTAGAACAAGCGTTCCAGGAGTTTAGAGATGAAGGGGCAGGTTAGAGGACTGGTCGGTAGTATCAGCACAGGCGGGTCCATAGCGGGCTTTTTTAGTTAAGGGGTTATGATGGCGTGTTTGAAGGAAGATGGAAAGATCCAGTGGCAGACGAGAGAGGTTACAGATACGCAGTAGGTGAGAGAGGACAGCCTGGAGAAATAGACTGGACGAGGTGGGATGGAATGGGGTCTGTAGAGAGGTGGTGGGATGCGAGCAGACAGTGAGAAGCCTGGACACTTCTTCCCTTGTCCGTCGGGTCAAGGGCTTGGCGAGTCAGATTAGGAGGGTCGTGCGGGGGAGGGACAGGCGAATGGGTATTATTTATGGGGATTGTGATTGTGATGTTTTGCCGGATATTTTCATTTTTTGTCATTTGAAGCTGCAACGACAATGTGGCCAGTTCTTCTAGCACAGAGGTAGTGGGGACCAGGAGCCTGAGCTTTAGGCCTTCGGAAGGAGAGTGGAAGGTGTCAAAGAGGCGTTTAGGGTTGTTGTGTAGTGTGGAGATGTATCGGGAGGTGAAAATATTTTTGTTTGGCGAAGAGACAGGGACCCTAGTGTGATAAGTCTGAGCATGAAATTGGTAGTGGAGAAAGTCTGCAGGTAGCTTTGACTTTCTCCACAGCCCGCTCACACACCTGGGAACATCGCTGGAGAAAACCGATAGATAGTCCTGAGGTGGCTCTTGTGCCAGGCTGCGGGCTGTCTGAATCTGTTGGTGCGGTGTGAGTGAGTGGTGCCACTACATGTCCAGCGGTGGTTGTGAGAAGTATTCATTGTAACGTTGACAAGCCTTGTCTGGACAGGAGAGGGAGGGGATTGGGGGGCAGTGAGGGCTGTATGGTGTCTGTGAGTTCCTGAGTATTAATGGAGCAGATATTTCTGAATGGATGATGGGCAGGTTTGTCCAGAGAAGGCTGAGAATTAGTGATAATGTAAGGAGATAAAGATTGTGGTCAGAGGGCATAAGGTGTAAATTAGTGAAAGATAGAAATTGAGAAAAGAGTGACAATGAAGGACCACGAATCCATGAGATTTCCCATCCTTGATGGGTTGGGGGGGAGTCGGTGAAAAACTGCGAGAGCGCCATGAGTAGGAGGTTAATGAAAAGAAACTGTTGAGGCAGAAGGAGACATGAGTCCTTCAATGGGGGATGTTGAAATCACCTATGATTGAGCCACGTGGGCATTTCAGAAAGAGAGGAACGTGTGTGAGCCAACGTGGCAAAATGATCCACGAGTCAGAAACTGGCGGGAGAGCCGGGGGGTCTGTAGTACAAAACTTGCGACTCTCGATGGAAAATGGCTGAAGCGTTCTGAGGGTTGTGGACCTCAAAGGAGGGGAAAGTGAGAGGAGTGGTGCAGGAGGAAGACTGGATAAGTGCAGTGTGGAGAGAGAAGTTTTTTATGCCAAACTCCTCCACCCGGCCTGTTCTCAGGTCTGGGTGTGTGGGTTTGTAGGTAGCCACCATAAGTGGAGTGCGGCAAGGGAAGTTGGTTGTCAGATTGCTGGAGCCATCGTTTCTGTGAGGGCCAGCAGGTTGAGGGTGGTTGGAGAGAATAAAGGTTCATGAACAGCAGTGAGTTTAGTTGCAGAGGATCGGGAAGTTCCATAGAGCACACTTAAAAAGGGGCAGAAAAAGACGTACAGCGAATGGCAAGCAGGGTTAGCAGGGTTCTAGGATGGGCTAGGAGGAGGGAGGTGAGGATGAGCAAGTAAAGGAAGGTGGGCACGCGGGTAGTTGGGACGAGATGTCCCCTACAGCGAGAAGCAGGAGAATGAAAAGTAGACAGCCAGTTGGGTCAGTTGATGAATATGAGCGGTCGTTTGTGCGGTAATATGTGAGCTGGAGGTTTGGGATGGTGAAAAGGAAAAAATAGCATGTGGGATGAGTACCATAGGTGAGGGAAGGAGAGAGGAGCTTAATGTGGGATTAAAAATTGTTCTGAGGGCAAGATAGCGGTGACATAGATAGGAGGAGTGATGAGCTGCAAGGTAGATAGTAATAGCAAGCTCATAGGTAAATAGGAGTATGCAAAGATAGTGTGAGCAACTTCATAAAAAGGCGAGAGTCCCTTCTCCCTTCTGCTCACTTCTGCCTCACTTCAGGGATAATTCTGAGGATTGCCCACTTCTAAATTGCACTTAGAAATTTGGACACATGAAATTTGGCCCCAGACCTCGGTCCACGACACAGCTCTGCAATTATACTCAAAACTATGATGAGTTCAAATGAGCATTAGGCCTTCACGTGTGTCATAAACGGGTGGAGCTACAAATCAGCTCTGACAGAGCAGAAATTCAAGGGGAGTAATCTAGGGCTTGATGCTATACAAATAAACACAGGATAAATTATGGAAGACAGAGCGAGAGGCGAAAATATATAGACAAAAAATAGTACCATTTAAACATAAGCAGAGATCAGCTCAGAGATATATAATGAAGGTTTATGGGATGAGCTGGGACTTGATCTGATGAAGCATAGCCCCATCATCCTCCTGCTGTCGAGCACCCACATATCTAGTTATACCAAAAAAAATTACCTGCCTGTGACCACCTATTAATTGCAATGCCTAGTGGCACCCCTCATTTACTGATCCCATCGTGGGAACCCATATCCCGTGACCGAGTGGCCTCCATTATGCTGCACATGATGATCCTCTATAATGCATGACATCTGTGGCCCCATATACTGACCTGTAGCGCTCCCATATTCCTGCCTGTAGTGCCACCATATCCTAGAGCCTGTGGCACCCCATAGAATGCATGTGATCTGTGGGCCCCCATTACTGCCTCAGTGCCCCTATATCTCTGCCTCGGACTCACATAGACCCACATAATATGTACACAGATCTCTGTAGGCCACCTATATACTGGCCTCAGTGAGACATCCATCCATATACTGCACTAGTCGTACATCCAATCCTCCTTTATCTCTTGCCTAGTAGGCCCTACATTAAGAGCTAGCCTGATAGGTGCTCTTGTGGCTCCCTATATAGCATGCTACTAGAAAAGTTAACAGTTGTGACGGCCCCTATAAGAATACCACAGCCCCCCAACAGGACCATGCCATGTAGGCCAACATTAGACTCTGCTTCAGTGGACCCACTAATTAGAGTCACCATAACTGAGGGGATAGACTATACCTGAATAAATTAAGAGTTGTTGTCTGAGAAATGTGAGGATTCTAAGAGAGATATATTGTGAATATCCAAAATCTCGAGCGGAACGAGTATTGGCCACAGACGGAGCACAGCTCATATGAAGTGTGTGAACTCGGAGACGGAGAGAGAAGAAGGTGAGATCGACGATGAGACAGAGAAAGGATCCAGATATCTCCTGTGAGTCACTTAAAATGTAAAAGGTAAGATATCTCAGTGTAATATACTTGATATATCCTAGACAGACGGCCTTAGCGTGTCTATATACAAGAACTAGGTAACTACCACTATATGAGTCACTACTATATGGCTAAAGTTAAGGTATATGTCTATTCGCAGAGCCTGTGTACAGACTTGATAAGATCAATGTTGGGGAACAAGGTATCTGAAGGCAGGTATTATTATGATTACCTTATGTAGTAAGTTTTGGTGGTCTTGGTTTTTAGTAGGAGGGTTTTAGTAACAATGACCATTTGTACTTGGTAGATTTGCTCATCCATGATATCGGTGTGATGTTTTGGTAGAATGTTTAGGTAATCTTGTACATATGAGGTAATAGAGAAGTTCTTGAAAAAAGTAAAATTTGTCAAGTGGAATGATTGTTTTACTGTACAGTAGACTGAAACACGAGAGAAGAAAAGTGGAAGGGATACTGTGTGAGGGATGTGCAGAGAAAAATTAGAGTGACAGGAACATCAAGATTTTTATCCTGTTAAAAAAACATCCATCAGTTCACTAATGAGGCAAGTAGAAACAAAATGTGTTGTGAACGCGCCAGGCCAAATATCCACAGAAAAACAAGGAGCCCAGAGCAACAGGATGTTTTAGAGACCCTAATAGACAAACGTACACCTGGAATAGTTAGAGACTGTTTTTGGTTAAAATTTTTTGTTCTTCTTTATTTTGATTTCAGAGAAAAATGAACAAAAAATTAGCCAGATCGATATTAGATATAGAGAATATATATGAACTTAATAATCGTTAGACTACATGAGGCACATAGTATGATAAACTGTCTGAGGTCTAAAAACTCGAAGATTTAGTACTCATAACAGAGAATCAAAGAGATACCCCTATTGCAATATCATACAGTGAACTCTAGGACAAAGAAATTAGGAGTGCTCTGAATGCGCGTTGTAAACACGGAGCAATAAAGTAGAAGTTTTGGAAGACCTAGACAGTTTTGTACAGTGTTATATAGAAGGCCCTACAATGTCTATAACTTTAGAATGACATGTCCAACTGTAAAATGTCGTTAGACCTAACAGATAGCTTTAATGGATAAATTCACAATACGTAGTTGATACCATCTGGGAATGACAGGCAAATAAATGTTAGAGGATCAATTTAGAATTGGGATTTAACAGATCCTCCATCATCTATGCTGACTTCATGAGACCCAGAAAACATCAGATACAATATGATCCAACTGAGTAACCTCGCATCATTGCGAGGCTTCTAAGACCGAGGATAGCTGCGTCTAAGACAGAACTAAGTGCCTCACTGAGCTCGAGATGTACAAAACAGATGATGTTATCACAGAGTTGTAATCTTAGATTCAGAGAGACTATAGAAGGGATAAATACCTTTGTCTCCATACACACTACTTGGGAGGAGATACGCTTTCATTGTTAACAATGTACATGCAGAATGGAATAGGTAAAAAAAAGTGAAACGTTGCACACAACTCCAAGCACAGTTTAAGACGAAAGGGGAGAGGCAGAGCCCAAGTAGATCTCGTCAGCACAATATCGAGTATAACTATTCAAATACGTCAGAAGAGCGAGGGCTGACTGTGTTGCTCTCCTGATGATCACTGACTATCTCCACTAGGCAGATGCATCATCGTCTTACATGGTCCTGGGATCATCTTTACTAGACGAGGGACCTCAGTACTGTTCAGCGTTGAAAGTCGATTCACTCTGAGCAGAAATTATGGCCGCCAACAATGCAGGGACGGACATCAGGGATAGAATGCGACTGACATTCACTCTTGGTCATGACTACTACTCTCTATGCCAGTCACACAATAGCATAGTGGACCACAGAATGATTAGTAAACTGATACGAATGACTGTTGAGAAGTAGAACTTGACGTCTCACTTTCACTTCCATTATGTACAAACGTGTATAGGAGTTGTAGATGATCATTATCTCTCACCCGGATCTGCATGGTCATTGATACGATTGAACGCGGGGGTGCTGGGTGGTCTGTTGGGGAGGATGGTGTGGTGGGGGTGGGGTTGGAGACCAACTAAGAGGACGATGTCTCCACTTCTATTGCCTTTGTCAGTAGACTCTTCCGATGACTGAGTGTGTCTCGACTGAAGAGAACTACTGACTGATGACTATCCTCTAAGCCTTAGTTGCAGTGTTCTCCATCTGAGACAGCAGATATGTCATGAAGCACTCAGAAAAGAGGGTAGACGGTTAAACTGGTTGATCAATTGAATAAGGGGGTTGAACTTGTCTTGAGAATCTCAATGAAGTAGAGAAACTGTATGATACAGCATTAGATTGAGGAGAGTCATATGTTTAGATAATGTTTCTGAATACATCATGAGGTGACAAGTTCCAGTTAATGCTCACTAAGTGAGGTACGAAATGTATCATGGCAATAGAGTAGTGGGCACAGAAGACTGTCATAGCATCGCTGCGCGAGGAGTCCAGCAGTGGATTGACACATGGGTTCCATGCTAGTATGTCAGTTCGGAGACTGGAGATAACAGAACATCCCGGCGGTTTAACCCTCCAAGAATCAGAAAATATAAAGAAGCACACTAGAACTCTAAATGCTATCAGCAGGAGTGTTGTCATTTAGAACGCAGACACTGTTGAAGCTCCACCAGACTCCGTCAATTGTATCACAAAATCTTAGCAATAAACACATGTGCTGACTCATTAAGAAATACATACATATTTAGTACTAATACATATGTGCGTCCTAGTTTTATACATTCCACTCTCATCCTTTCATTTTATACATAATTTTACATACAGACATCTTCCTTATTAATATTTTCATCAACAGAATAAACCAAACAACCATACCGGTTCAGGCCATATATCACATACAGGCTCTTGACTTATGCATCATTATATTGTGGTTTTACATCACCATTTAGATGAGCTACTGGATTCATACTGGTATGCTCAACTAGATACAGAAGAATCAGATATAACAACACACCAAAAAAACCTCACCAACCACGACTCATGCGCTACTGTGACTTACTCAGGCTAGTAGAGAAAGGGGAAGCATTGGAAGACTCACTGAAACGTAGCGCAAGTACGTGGTGTTCAACATTGCTAGGATTGCAATACCAGGGAGGCAGTCTTGGCTACATTAAAATGGTGGAAATTGATATATACCTACCAATACTCATTGGAATAAAAATGTCGACACAACGAATGAATCTGATGAGTGCCGATGAATATGCTCTACTCACTATTTAAGTTTTTAGAGTCTCACACTAACAAATCAAATAGTAAGAGAGCCCACTATATTATACCTAAAAAAAAAAGGATTGTTGAAAAAATATAGTTAGAGCAAGATAAAGGTAGACATATGGAAGAGAGAGATTCATTATTACTATGTGGTGTGGTGTGTGGGGGGGTGTTGGGGTGACTCTATTGTCTTACATGCACAAATTTTTAAACTTTGAAAATGTCAAATTTTTCTAAATTAAATCCCAATTTCTTACAATGCAGTTTCACAGTCAAAGGCAGCTTTCCTTTCATTCTTGTCTAATCAAGCTTTGTGTGGTTCTATAGCAGTGATTAGCATATTTAACTTCTCTGTAACTAGCTGAGACATTAAATAGAGCAGTGCAGGAGACTTAAGGTGACATGTCAGAAAAGAGACATCACCACGCCAGTTTTAAGGTGAATTAAATGAGTGTATAGTGCGCCTGAATGAATGAACCTGTAAAAAAATTTGGCATCTGGTATACCTTGCTTAGTATAATTGATGTGCTTAATCTAGACGCATAGCAAACATGTACAGGCCATTGCATATCCTTTAGCTAAGCATATTTTGCATGCGCCCTCGTGGCGGTCATGCCGTATAATGTGCCTAATTTGGTGTACTACAGTTCATTTATATTGAGAATAGGTCATTTACAGTTCTTAGGTGCACAATACACCAAAAAAAGGCACAGCCCTAATGGGGCATGACACCCTTAATCTTCAGTAAACAAAAGCTACATGTGCTTTGAGGAGAGAAAAAAATTACTGATCTGTAAACAAAGCTAATCTTGTAAGAGATAAGTCTGCTCGGAATGAAAGTAATAATAATACTCACCTTTTCCCTTTCCTCTGTCAAACTCTCTTCACGACCAGCATAGGCAGCATGATGCAATCACGCCACCTGTGTGGTTACACAATTAATGGCACAAGTGGCGTGATGTCATTAGATCAGGTCACCTTTGCCGTATACTCTGGTAGGCCACAAGTCTATTTGCGATCCACCAGAGTACTCTGTAAGGTAGGGAGCTTTCACAATCTGCTCCACGGTAGCTTTCAACTGCATACGCGTCCTGAGGACACACAGTTGAAAAGACCGCAGATTGCTGGTTCAAGGCAGCGGCAATTTTATCCGGCACGTGATAGAGAGACGCAAAGTAGCAAGTATATGTGAAGTATAAAGAAAATAATATGTACTTTTCCAAATTTTTGCAAATTAAAATACTTTGTATCATTGCCTTTAGCTGCAGTGACATCTGCAAGTCTTGTTGTGGTTTGGCTCTAACAACTTTGCACATCTAGAGGCTGTAATGAATTTTTGCCCATTCTTTGCAGAATAAGTTTGGCTCAGTCAGATTGGTTGGTGAATGTTTGTGAACAGTAATTTTCAATTCATGCCATAGATTCTCAATTTAATACATGAATATGCTCTGAGTTAAACCATCACATTGTAGCTTATGCTGTATGTTTAGGATCGTTGTCCTGCTGAATGGCGAACCTACACCCCTATTGATAAATCTGCCCTACAGTTTGTGGCATTTAGGGCAAAAAGTTAAATTTTACTCATATCTGACCAGGGGACCTCCTTCCACACAGATGCTTGCTGTGTCCCCTACATAGCTTTTTTCAAACTGCAAACAGGACTTCTTACGGCTTGATTTTAAAAAAGGCTTTCTTCTTGTCACTTTGCCATACAGGCCAGATTTAGGAAGTGCACAACTGATAGTTATTCGGTGGACAGATTCTCCCACTGAGCTGTGGATCTCTGCAGCTTCTCCAGAGTAACCCAGGACCTTATGCCTGCTTCTCTAATTAGTCCCCTAATTGTCTGGGCTGTCATTTTAAGGGGACGACCATGTTAGTAAGTTAGCAGTTGTTCCATACACCTTCAGTTTTTTAATGATGGATTGAACAGTGCTCTGTGTAATGTTCAGAGCTTGGGGTATTTCTCTGCAATACATTTTGCCACAACTGTATCCCCAAGCTGTCTGGTGTGTTCCTTGGTTTTCATGGTGTTGTTTGTTCACTAATGTTCTCTAACAAATCTCTGAGGCCTTCACAAAACAGCTGTAGAATACATTTCATATAGATGTACCCCCCCCCCCCCCCCCGCACAGCCGGCGGGTGTTAAAAGGCTAATCGCCGCTAACACCCGGCCATTACAGCGCAAACGGGCAAGCGTCGCCCGCCTGCCCCTATTTAACCCTTCAGAAAGCCCCCGGCAAAGATGGGCCCCGGCGTCTGAATGAATTACGATTGGCCGCGCACCGATCATCAGGGGGATCGGGACGCCACGCAAGCTGACAATCCCCCCCGGACATGGTAGGGGAACCTTGGAAGGGCTCCTGCACTTCCATGTCCTGGTTTGCCCCAATTCTGCCCCCAGACGGGAAGTGGGGAAACCGCCATCTTGGTACAGTCTAATGCATTGCCTATGCAATTGCTTTTGACTGTATTGACAATCGTGCTAGTGGTAAAAGCACCATAGGTGGCCCAATTTTTAAAAGCAAAAAAAAAAAAAAGTTTTACAGTACAAAAAAAAGTATTAAAATTTCAAACACCCCCTTGCCCATTTTTACAAATAAAAACAATAAATAAATAAAAAGTTACACACATTTGTTATCGCCACGTCTGAATAAGTCCGATCTTTTAAAATATAACATCATTTATCCCGTACGCTGAACACCGTAGAGGAAAAATAATTCCAAACGCCAAAATTGCGTTTTTTGGTCATTTTACGTCACTTAAAAAATGGAATAAAGTGATCAAAAAAGTCGCATGCATTCCAAACTGCTAGCAATAAAAAGTACACTTCGGCTTGCAAAAAATGCAACCTCACTGACGTCCGTAGGTGTTAGTACAAAAAAATTATTGGCCGCACAAACTGGCTCCGCGGCGAATTTTTTTGCGGTTTCCTAGTATATTCTATAGTATAGTGAATAACACCATTAGAAAGTACATCTTGTACCGCAAAATAAAAGCCCTCATGTGTCTATGTTGGTGGAAAAATAAAAAAGTTATGGCTCTGGGAAGGCGAGGAGGGAAAAACGAACGTGTCAACAAAAAATAACGGCGGGTCCTTAAGGGGTTAATTTGCAAAAATTTGGAAAAGCATGTATTATTTTCTTTACACTTCACAAAACTTGTTACTTTGTGTTGCTCTATCACATAAAATATCGATAAAATTAATTGATATTTGTGGCTGTAATGTTTAAAAATGAGAAACAGTTTAATGGATATGAATACTTTTTGCAACCCATTGTATGCCTGGCAAGCCAAAGTATTTCACAGTGGCCATTATTGCACATTGCTTTCTCTTTTAGGGTAAGTTCACACAACATTTTTCAATGAGGATTTCCTGGTAGATTCCATACAAATTCCACCTTGAAATCCTCATTAAAAACTGAAAGAAAACTATTTCCTTTTACTTCAATGGAAAATCTATGTTGTGGTTCATATTCAGAGCAGAATCTGCTTGGAAATTTAGTTTTAATGTGAATGGGAAGGCTAAAATCCTCATACAATAAATGGCTAAACATATGGATGTGGATTTTGTTGCAGATCCTCTATTGGTCCAGGTTCTTTAGCACTTTGAGGAGGAGGATACATCCTGTAGCCATGTCACAAAAAAAGCTACCGGTGTATGGATATGGATGTAGAGAAACTAATCTTCAAGGTGAGTGTTCATTCTAGTGTCAGTAAAGTTAGTAAGTGTCAATAAGGCCTTTGCAGCACAAAAGTAAAATACAACTAGTGTGAAGGCACACACAATGGTGACTGGATGCATAGGCAGTGACCACTTGGTGAACTTCTGGACCTCCATGGTGTCCTGTGCACTGGTAGGCTGAATATCACTGTTCAGTCATTTTCTGACAACAATCCTTGTTTAAATCCTGATACCATTTTCATCTACATTTTGAAAATCTCATCTAAAAATTGCACGAAGTACACAGATTTCACAGCTGGAGTCTACATGGATCAAACGTGGAAAATTTCCTCATGTAATCCTTTTATGTGTGAACATACCCTTTTAGAGTCTAAAAAAAAGTTATGTAATCTGCCAAATATTACTAAATTCTATAGTGGGAATACCACCTAAAGCATATCCATTATTACCAAAAATCTCAGGAGTTACCTTGTGCTTGTTTTCTGCAAAGATAATTTATACCCACAGTGAATATATGATACAAAAAACCATAGTAGGCTCCATTTATTTATAATTTTCTTTTTAATCTAACTTTGTCCGATGATGCACATGCTGCATGTGGAAGAGAATAACTGCCTCTCTAATCATACAGTTTATCAGTATTTGTATATCCTTGTTGTGAAAGGACAAAGTTGCTTTTACAATTTCAGCCACTAGATGGTGCCATCAAAACACAATTTCAATAAAACTTTGAATTTGAGAAAAAAAAAAAAACTAAAGTAATCAATGACATGAAATAAATAATACCTGACTTGGTTGAGTTATGTTAAAAATATCCAAAGTCCCTAATACAGGAGGTGGGAGGAAGAGAATATTTACTTATGTTCTACTTTATGTAATATGTGTTCCTTTCAGAAGTGTATGGGGATTTATTCTTGACTGTTTTTCTTTGCATGTCTACATTGTATTTTGCTTTATACCATATTGTATTATTTTTTGTGATAAACTTTTACTCAGTATCATTAATAAAGTATATACAAATTTTTAAAAAAATTGTATAGTTGTGGTCTCTTCCCCAGGGCCGTCTTTTCCATTGGGCAGGACAGCACAGGGATCCTGTCCAGGCAGATGCTTACCCTGTCCAGTAGTGTAACACGGTCCCTGTGCGCGGGCTCGGCCCACACATCTATGTGCAGGTCCGGGCCCGCCGCATCTTGAAGAGGTGTAGGAGGCGTGATACAGTGATGTACTCACGCCTCCTGCGCTGCTGTTTCTGTGCAACATCCCAGAGTAAGCAGCGTGATGACATCATGCCGCTCATGCTGGAAACAAGCTCACGGAGCGAGGTCTTCAGCGGGGCCGCGCAGAGAGGTGGGTTGCGTTTTGAGTTGTTTATTTGTTTAAGTCAGTCAGAGGGTATAATAACTGGGGGGCTGCATGATTACTGGGGGCTGCATAATAACTGGGGGCTGCATAATTACTGGGCGCTGCATAATAACTGGGGGCTGCATAATTACTGGGCACTGCATAATAACTGAGGGCTGCATAATTACTGGGCACTGCATAATAACTGGGGGATGCATAATTTCTGGGCTCTTCATAAAAAATTCGGGGCTGCATAATTACTGGGCACTGCATAATAATTGGGGGGCTGCATAATTACTGGGCACTGCATAATTACTGGGCGCTGCATAATTACTGGGCACTGCATAATAACTGGGGGCTGCATAATTACTGGGCACTGCATAATAATTGAGGGGCTGCATAATTACTGGGCGCTGCATAATAACTAGGGGCTGCATAATTACTGGGGGCTGCATAATTACTGGGAGCTGCATAATAACTAGGGGCTGCATAATAACTAGGGGCTGCATAATTACTGGGCTCTGCATAATAACTGGCAGCTGCATTATTACTGGGCGCTGCATAATATCTGGGGGATGCATGATTATAGGAGGCTGTTTAATTACAGGGTGCTGCATAACTACTTGGGGTTGTATACCTACCTCCAGGGGCCGTATACCTACAAGAGGCATATATACCTCCACAGGGCTATATACCTAGAGGGGGCTGTATACTTACAGAAGGCCGTATATCTAAGGCAGGCATATATACCTCCAGGGGGTGTATGCCTACAGGAGGCTATATACAGTACCTACACAGGGCATATATACCTACAGGTGGCTGTATACCTACAGGAGTCTGTATTCCTACAAGATGCATATCTACCTCCAGGGTCTGTATACCTACAGGAGCATATATACCTATCTATCTATTGGGAACATATATACCTAGCTACCCACAGGAGACTACCTACAGTGGCCCTATATACCTTCCTACTGGTGGTCTATATACCTACCTACTTAATAGTGGTTAACATTACTACCTACTTAATGAGGGCAACCATACCAGAAGTAGGAATTAGTAGGGAAGTGCTGATAAAGTGAGAAGTCTAAGATGTTTGCGTGGTAAATTCTGCAGGGACAAGTTGTGGCCGGGAGAAGTCCTTATGGGAGGCGAGTTGACACCAGGTTCATACATGTCGCTCTTAATCTTTATAAATGAAGGTCTAAATTTGGAGGTATAAATTCATGTTTAGCGATCCAATGATTTTTTCACTTTCCTAGTTATCCACTGGCCATTCCTACTGATCCCAATTTTTAATAATATGCCTTAAATTCACAGCTGTAATATTAAAATGGCTGGACAGTATGATGACTACAATATCAGTAAACTATTAGTTCATGGGGAGGGGCCCCTCATGACAGTAGCTTGGGGGACACATTCACAAGAGTCGGTGTTATGAATAGTGTGGTGCTGCTGGCTTTGCCCCCTGTCCCTGTATTCCTCTTTTGTCCCTTGATGTCTGCTTTCTCTCCTTGTTTCTAGGGTTTTTCAGTGTTTCCTGGCTCCTCATTGATGATCACATGGGCTCCTAGCTTGAACAGTTCTGATTGGTCTGGCTTCTGGGCAGAAGTATGGTGGAAAGTTTTCCCAGGCTGGTGATGTAGTCAGAAACTGGTGTTGGAGCATCTCATTGGTCCATGGATTCCAGCGACAGGAAGCTGAGAGGGGTATAAAGGGAATCTGTCGCCATTTTTTTTTACCAATTAAAACAAGATGGCGATTCATATTCCTTTCCTCTTAGCCATTTTTATTTTCTGATTGAAGGATTTTTAATTTTGTTGTCTGTTTATGGCTATGGGGGCAACCATCTTGCTTGAGTTGCTTTTAACTACTTTTAGAAAGATGCTTTACAGCAGCTACATGCACATAGGAGCCTGTGAACAGGAGCAGACCAATTGACTTCTATAGGAGAGTTTTCTGTGACCTAATATGAAGTCAGTGTGCAGTAGGAGGAGGAGAGGGGAGATGCGACAATGATATGATATGGAAAATTAAAAAAAATAAAAAACATATCCAAAAACTCTTAAACGGCAGTTTTGAAGAAGAACGTTCAGCGTCCCTTCCTCTCACCCCTTTGTCAATGTTTCTTGATTTTGTAGTCACAATGAGTTATTAGAGGAGCATCGTCTTCCAACTAATGTTGGGTTGACCAGTCATTAACCTTGTTCTGTATGAGTCTTAGGCCTCGTTCACACGGCTTATTCTGCCGCGGATTGGCGCCGTACTGCGCGCCGGATTTGCGCTGCAGTACGGCGCCAATCTGCGGCAGCAATTACGGTAATCCACTGCTCTCATAGACAACAGTGGAATCCGTCGCTCCTCCCCGCTCGGCGAATCCGCCGTGGGGGGGAGAAAGTGACATGCACATTATTATTACAATGCATTGTCTATGGGGCCGGGAGCGGCGCCCCCCGCCGCTCCGGCCCCGCCCCGTCCGCCCCTTATTCACGGCGGATTTGTGAGCTCAATACAGCTCACAAATCCGTCGGGAATAAGCCGTGTGAACACGGCCTTAAGGTTTGATTACGTTATTTTTATTCACAAGTGTTTTATGGTTAACCTTGTGGCTATGTCTACACCACGCTGGTTTTGGTTGGATTTTTGGCAAACCCATGCCACAGAACCCATGCCACAGAAGTACAGTGATGTTAAAGTCAGATTTTGGACAGCATTTTAACATTGCTGTGTAGACATAGCCTAATAAACCATTGTGGCCTAGTTCATCTTAGTTTGTTTCTGAGGGTATGTTCACACGGCGTCTTGGATACGATTTTACAATACGAAAAACGTATTTTATCAAACGCATCCAAAAACGTACCACAATTTGTGGTACGTATTTAGATGCGTTTTCTGGACTATAAAAACCTGTCCCTATTGTTTCTATGGGCTTTTTAATGTGTAAAACAGATAAAGAATTGACATTATACAATGCAAAACGTATGTAAATCACACTTGAACTTTGTTAAATACATATTGAGCATCGTTTTTCGGTACGTAAAATGTACCCAAAAACGTATTTAGCAAACGCCGTGTGAACATTGCTGTAGTTTTTCTGTATTTAAAGTGTATTGTAGCATTCAACACCATGTGTATGTGCTGTATTAGGAGTTCTGTATTGTGCAAATTTACCTTACTCGTGTATGAATATATTGCCATATGATTTTAATATCCATGATGTTTAATATGTCCATTAATTATGTTCCTGTAGTGTAAGGTCAGTAAAAACAACCCTTGATGGCTGTGATTTATAAATAATATCCCTGTTCATGTAACTGGATTAGATGTAAAAAGAAATATCCCACAGTAAATTCTGTGGACAGCTGCAGTGAAAGGATTCTACATACAACACTGTTTAAAACACAAATCATGGCAGAAAACAGCATGATGAGATGATTGAAGATTCAAGCAACACGTTTGAGTTTTTTTTCCTTGCCAGATAACCCTTTTAAGAAGTGAGAAAGACAATCATTTAATAGTATTACAAGGTATTCTTTGGAACATTTCCAACTTATTCTGGAAAAGCATTAATCATTAGGTTTTGCAGAGACTTGAGAAACCATGTCATTTTTCCATCCTACTGTGATTAAAGCAAATTGGGAACATGCCAAATAGTATTTAGGAATTTTTTTTCCACTCTTATTTTAATGCTGATAATATCGTTTGTAAGGGTGCTTTCACACAGCGCAGTTTTGGTGCAGTTTTAACTGTGCTCCAATTAAACTACCTTTATTATCAGCAAGCTTCTTTCAGTTGTCTAAATTATTCATAAAGGTGTTTCAAGTAAGTAATCGATGACTGTGTTTGACTTCTTGTGGATTACAAACACACTAATTGATTACTCACTTTCCAAACAGTTTAGATAAGTGAAAGAAGCTTGCTGGTTATAAAGGCAGTTAATTGGAGCGCAGTTAAAACTGCACCAAAACTGCACTGTGTGAAAGCACCCTTAGAGATTCTACTTTCCACTCTTATTTTAATGCTGATAATATCGTTTGTAAGGGAGCAGTTTTGGCGCAGTTTTAACCGCCCTCCAATTAAACTGCCTTTATTGCCAGCAAGCTTCTTTCACTTATCTAAACTGTTTGGAAAGTGAGTAATCAATTAGTGTGTTTGTAATCCACAAGACTTCATACACAATATTTGATTAATTACTTGAAAATCTTTTCTGAACAATTTAGACAACTGAAAGAAGCTTGCTGGTAGTAATGGTAGTATAATTGGAGCGCAGTTAAAACTGCACCAAAACTGCGCTGTGTGAAAGCACCCTAAAGAGAACAGTTGAATTAAAAAAAAGTCAATGCAACACAGAAACATTCAAATATATATATTAAATCCCACTTCATAACTTTAATATCTATGGTTTGCTGATTATTAACATTTTTATTTAGTGGTCTAAGGTAGTTTAATGTTTTAATATTGTGTTCCAGTTATCCATTGCTGTTTATGTGTTAATGTATGCCTCTGTAGAGTGGTTTAATGTTTTAAATGTAATATCAAAAGCAGTCTAATGGTTCATGGGAATATCCTTGGATATCCCTGGTGGTTTAGGGTGGTTTAGAAGACAATTTTAATAACCTTTGTTGCCTAGATTATTATTTGAACAACCTAAAATTGAGCTAAATAGACACTATGCCAATAATAAATATGTGTTGGCAAGAATAAGAACCGACAGGAAACTAGCACTTTAAAAAAAAAATATATATATATATTTTATTAATGCATTAAGACATAAAGTGGACATGTTTCACCAAAGGTAGGATTCTGCTCCCATTATTGCCCCATGTGATACAAAAAATACAGATTTTGAATAACAGTTAAGTAGATCTTTGGGAATAACCTATACTCATTAGATGCACAAAATAAAAATACAGTGAAGGGAATAATATATAGATATAAACGCATCAGAGTACTTAACCCAAGAATAGGAGCCAAAGGGAGAATTGAGAACTAGACCCTTGGAAAAAAATTTGTGTGAAACGGCTTCTATCTGCACATTGCTGCTTCACTCAAGATCTATGGGACTGACACAGCCAAATACATTGTTCATCTGTCTTTGTCAGTCCCGCAGCTTTCAGTGGAGCAGCAGTGAGCAAGATCATCAGCTGCTCCATTCAAAAGATTCCTCATTGCAATCAAGGAACTCGGTTCCCTCGTTTTGGTGATGGTGGGTAGTCCCAGCGGGAGAATCTCTAGTGATCAGACATATCAGTTATCATCTGGATAAGTAATACATGTCTATGGTTGGGAAAACCCCTTCCTTTAAAGTGGTCTATAAAAATAAAAGATGTATTACAAGAAAATTTGAGAAGGTAATGATTACATTTCTTTCCTTTTAAAAATCAATTTTAAATGAAATTGCATAAAATTTTTATTTATTTCTTGTTTGTTTTTCCCTCCCCGCCTTCCCAGAGCCATAACTTTTTTATTTTTTCATCTACATAGACATATTAGGGCTTTTATTTTGCGGCACAAGATGTACTTTCGAATGGTGTAATTTATCGTACCATAGAATACACTGAGAAACAGCCCAAAAAAGTGGAGCGGGTGTTTTGCTTTTACAGAACGTAATCTTTGGTAATCTGTACAGCTTGATATGAATCCGGCAATTCCAAACATGTACGGTTTTCGTTATGTTTTGATACCATAAAAAAATTCCAAACGTTTTCTATTTAAGAAGTTTGCGTGGCGGCACCATTTTCTGCAACCAATAACTTTTTTGTTCTAACATCTACGGACTTGAGTGAGGCGGAATTGTTTTGTGGGCTGAAGTGTATTTTTTATTGGTACCAGTTTTGAATGCATGGGAATTTTTTTCTTCTACTGTGTTCAGCGTACGGGATAAATGATGTTATATTTTAATAGATCAGACTTTTTCAGACATGGAGATACCAAATATGTGTAACTTTTTTAGTATTTTATTTTTTTATTTGCAAAATGGTGAAAGGGGGGTCATTTGAACTTTTAAAAAAATGTTTTACACTTTCAAATATTTTTTTTTTTACTTTAACTTTAAGTTAAAGGTAGGTGCATTGGGGTGAACAAAGATGGCGGCTTTACTACTTCCTACCTGTGGCAGGAAGTAGTAAAACATATAAAATAGCTGCAATCTCACTGCTGATGTCCTGATTGGAGTGAGAAACGGTGCATGGAATCGTTTCTCATTGATTTAGACACTGTGGCCATCTTTGTCGCTATGTCTAAGGGGTTAAACAGCACAGGAAGGCACCGGCTTTAAACTCCGCATGTTAACAGTGATTAGCAGCTAAAACTTGCCAGCTAAAACAAAGCCCCTTACTGGCACTATGGCGTACTCATACATTATATGTTGGTAAGAGGTTAAAGGGGTTTTGCCATAAAGTAAAATTGATTTGGGAAGCTTACAAATTAAATAATAAACATTTTCACCATTCATGTTTATTAAAAAATTTCTACCATTTTTATTCTAGCTGCTCCCTTTGTAATCCATAGTGTACAGCTCATCTCTAGGGCATACAACCATTGATGAGAGCTCCTTAGTCCTGGCCGCACATGCTCAGACATCACCTCTCCCATCAAGCAGCTCTACCAGTCTATTCCCTGCTTAGTAATCACATGCACTGACTCACTGCTAATCAAGTGTTCAAACCCTGGTCATTCCTGTCCTCAATATTCCTCAGTAATTAGTCAAACAGTGCAAATAAATAAAAAGAAAAAACAAACCTCAATCGGGTATTTGCATTGAGACAAGAAAAAAAATTTATATGCTTGTGGTTCCTTCAGGAATATGAATCTAGGACCCCTAAGTTGGAAGACCAATGCTTTAACCATTCAGCTATTTTGTAACTACTCAGAGCTTCTTACATAAACAGTCCTTTGTTTCACTAGAGTGAGCACACTGTGGGGAAAGGCATGGTGATGTCAACCTGCTGGATCACATGATATGCAGTTGAAACAGATCGTACACAGCCCCTTTTGAGCACAATGAAAGCTGAAACTGAATAAAGGAGGTATGAAATGTCTGTGTAGCAAAACCACGAAAAAATTTGTCTTTTGTCATTTTTATTCTTAAATTTTAAAGTTTTAAATGTGACGGAGATACATTTCTTTAACACTGGTTATTGGTTGTCTATACAGGTTTTCTTTACTCTATTATAAAAGGTTTGTACATGTTAGAATACTGCTGGCAATTCTTCAAGTAAAAGTATGTAAATGCTTGTTTGAAAGGAAAAGGAACTAATTATGTAATGAGATTTATGCGGTTCAGATTCACGCCTTATGTTTTAGGGACTTTTACAGCTTGACTGGGTAATTTGAATTTCACTACTTGGAAAAAAGCTTATTTGCATAATGTTCAAAGGAAGCATTGCCTGTGATTATTCTTTACATACCGCTCATTAATTTAAAACCATTACATTGTGCCAGTTCTAACAGCTCTATTACCAGCTGCTTCAGATGAATATCTGGCTGGCTTTACTCCCAGTCAAATTGCAAAGCTCAGTGAGTCAGATGTAACTTAATTACATGCAATAGGTGGTAGCTCTTTTGCCTTGAGCGTATCTGAATAGATTTAAATGAGAGCAGAGCAATCATGGTGTTTAAGTCTTCACACCTACATGATACCTATCCCTAATATGAAAGGTTACCCCCATGTCTAAAACTATGTCTAAAGTCACCCAGCCAGCCAGTACTCTGCACTAATAAGGGGCAAACACCCTAAAATAGCTTTCTGCAGATGAGTATCTAGCATGGCTTTAGTCTCAGTCACATAGCATGGCTCATATTCAATAGGTGGTGCTAGCTCTTTTCCTATAAGCTTATTTGAATACATTTTAATCAAGCAATATGTACTGGCTAGCTACTGTAAGTGGTTAAAGCATTTAATGGGTGTAGTATTTACTTACAGAGTAATCATGTATATTTCTTTGAAAAAAAACAAAAAAACTCTTGCAGCGAGAACAAAAAAAATACACTTTTTTCCATATGCTTTCCTTTTTTAGATTTTCCCACTAACTTGTATTGAGGAGTCAGATAAGGAATACTGGACAGCCAAAAGTCTAGTGGTCTCTTATTAATGGTTTACATGTATTAACATGGGGTAGGAGAAAGCTGTGAGAGGTTATGGTTACAATAACAGTTATTGTAAAACATAAAAAATGCAGTTTTGTGTAGGTTTTTTCAGTAACTCGCATTACAACAATATGGATATTTACATGGCCACTTAAGTACCTTACTTTCTTCACCTCTGAACTGCCATTTGTACTGAAAAAGTAAAATGGAGTTAAAAAAAAAACCTCCGTAAAAAAAGGCCAAAAATTTTGTTTTCTTTCCTCCACATCGTAAATTTTTTGGTTACCAATGTTGTCCCACGAAACAACAAACCCCGTTTGGGCTTTCCCTAAAATAGGGAAAAAGAAAAATAGCAAACAGAACATAAACAAAAATGCCTTTGGGAGGAATTTTAGTAGGGTATTTTCTAGGGTATGCCCAAAAAAAATTTGGCTTTTTGTAGTGTGTAAAAGTGTTACAAAAATTAACCCAAAAGTATCCTTTTGAAAAAAATATAATGAACAGAAAAACCACCCAAAATCCACTCACCGGCCCAAAAACGTCCCAAATTCTGCGTTTTTTTTGACGGTGGATAATGGGTTGGGCTTGGTATTAAAATAGCCTTTACAGCACTGTCCCCTAACTGCTATTTGGCCCTTTCCGGATCCTGGTATTTTCTGGGTGCCCCCACTTAACGTTCCACGGTTTGTGTTGAAACGATTGCGTTTTGGTTTTGAGATCGAAACGTAGGGCGATAGGCGGCCCCTATCTTTTAAGGGTTTTTTGATAGTGAAACGTTTATTATGCGCGATGGGCATTAAAGTCTATGGGGAGCGCAACAAACCCTTTCAAATTTTTACAACCCCAAATGGGGTGGAGAAGCATGAAAAAAATTTAAAATCCCCAACGTTTAAAAGGATACGTTTCTCATCTTAAGGCCCAAAACCCCTTAGGTTATAAAAGTCCAAGGGAAAAAAAGTCACAGACCCCTTTTTTATCCCCGTCTTTTTACCACAGCCACCCGCCCCCCTTTTTCCCCTTTACCGGGGAAATTTTCCTACTCATACGGGAAATTTTCGGGGTAGGGGTTCCCCCAAAATTTTCCGTATGGGTTCGTCACGGCAATCTTCCCGCGCTCACAAACGGGAGGGCCCAAAATTTGCGGCATTTAAAACCAGCGGTTTATTTTTCCGCTTTGGATCCCTGCCCCCCATCCCCCACGGCGGAGTGAAACTCCGGGGCGGGGGATTTAAACCCCCCGGGTGTCGCGACATTTTTGGTTTTGGGGCGGACCCTTTGCCCGGTGGGGTGGCAGGAGTAAGCTTCCCCGCTGCCCGCCGTCTGGGGGGGTAGTTAACGGGCGAGAGCCCCGGTACCCCCGGGTTTCCCAAACCCGGGGCGCCCCGGAAAGCGAATGACAAACATTCCCGGGGTTTTTTCCGGGTGAGTTCACCGGGTGCCCCACAATGCATTGTGGGCAGCGTGACAGCAGTTGCCCTGGGGACCAGGGATCCCGTATTAAAATGTATGCTGAAACTCCTATTGCTTTTAAAGTTTGGATGTTAAAGCAATTCCCCCTGGGGGGGGAAAATGTTAAAAAAAATATGAAAAAAATTAAAAAAAAAGGGGAAAAAAAAGGTAAAACACAAACACAAAAAATAAAATTAAAAATAAAGTACTGCCCCTTTTTCCCCCTTTTCAAGCGCCCAAACGCCCCAAAAAAAATCAAAAATAAAATTTTAAAAATACCCATATTTGGTATGCCGAGTTG
>JAODAL010047448.1:0-29917 GCA_025379985.1 Phyllomedusa bahiana
CCCCAAGGGGGGAATTTTAGCCCTAATGCTACATAGGATAAATTACACAGGTGAAGATCACTAATAAACAATGAGTTATTTGTCAATTACTAGTAAAGCTAGAATAGGGACTCACAAGACAATGAAGACCGTTGACGTGGGTTGCCAGCTTGCGTAATTTGCGTAATCAGACCAGCAGTGTATTTGCTGATAGTCTTTATTTACCTTTGCTGTCATGTTTAATCCCATAACACACCTTGGTGTTCCTGTACCTCATGGTGCAGTGCCTGTTAATGCACCACAATGTACAAAACATCATGGTGACCGTTTGGGCACAGGATCTGTGCCCACACGATTGCTGCGGGAGTCTGGAGGTGATTGACTGCTGGTCTCCTGCAGTTGAGGTCAGGAGCTCAGATAACTGTTCCAAGTCTTTTAACTGCAGAAGCTAAGGAGTTGGACAGAAATGGGGCTTCCTCTGTCCACTATCAGCCCATGCGATTGCACGGTGCTGTTGTTGGTCATGACAACCGGGAGGCAAGCAATGGCCTCTGGGTTGTCTATGACGTAGTCCTGTCAGGATCATTGGCAGTTGGGTCGTACATTGCAGTACAGACATGCTCTGCAATTTTATATAGCAGCGATCTAATAATCACTAAGTATAGTCCAAAAGTGGGACAAGTGACAAAAATAAAAAAATGAAAAAGTAAAAGTGTAAAAATTAGAAATAAAAAATACAGTAAAAAAGAAATTGCGGCATAAAGGTTGAGGTATTTTGTCACCAACATTTCTTATGAAAATAAATGTTAAACCTGTTTATAAATGTAATTTATTTTAGTTGAAAGCTTGTGAGGTCAATTTATTCGCTTCACCCCTGGATATATTCCTTAAAGGGTGTAGTTTCCAATATTTAGGGGTGTATATTTCTTAGGGTGTCCGAAAACCTGGAATGGAGCCTAAAAAAAATTCCTAAGGAAAATGAGAACCCAATGTGCAGTAGATGTTTCTCTTTCTCTGAGTGTTGTCCTTGAGTGAAATTGCGCACTATGGCCACATATGAGATATCTCTTAAAATGGCAAAATGTAGAGAATCAATATTGATTTGCATTTCTCTGTTCATATTTACAGCTGGAGAGCCGACATTGCAGACCCCTGACCTAAAGGGTTAACAAACTTTCTAAGTATTGTTTTTAATACCTTTAGGGGTGTCGGTTCTTAGATGGAGACATATAGGGTGGGTGAGAGGTGTAACACATAGGCTCCTCAAACCTACATCAGAACTGGACAGGTCCCTAAATAAATCTGTGTTGCAAATGTTAAAATTTACTACTAAATTTAAAGCCCCCAAATGTCTTAAAAATATTTAAAGCCCCCGAATGTCTTAAAAAAAATAAAAGGATGTTTAAATGATGCCTACATAAAGTAAAGTTGATGTTCAATATTTACTATTTTGTTTGGCTTGACTTTTGAAAATGGCAAATTTTTCCCAATTTTCACAAATAAATAAGACTGTATTGACCAAAATTACTTGCTTAATTAAAGCACAATGTTTAATAAGAAAACAGTCTCAAAATCCCAGGGATAGGTCGAAGCATCAAAAAGTTATTCCCAGGTAAAGTGACACATGTCAGATTTGAAATTTTTGTCTTGAGTCTCTGTCTTACAGGCCTAAAGCAAATCAATTAAATGGAAAAGCCCCTTAAAATGGGGTTTTATCATCTCAAACATTGATGGACTATTGATAGAATAGTCCATTATAGTGTGGTAAGTAGAGGTCCCACCTTTGGAACCCACACACATCTCAAGGATGGTCCTCGAAAGACATGGCTTAGAGAAATAGATACATTCTATTGTTTTCAATGTGATTACCGAGCACAGCCGAATTAAACCACACCAGTTTTAATTATAAGTGAGTGGTTGCATCCGTCTGTAATCGAAACGCCCATCAAAACGAATGGAAAGTAATTGTGCAAGCACAGCCAGTTCTTTGTGGCCCATTCTCTAAATAGGACCCAAAAATTAAACTTGCACCTATCTCAATCTCATAATAATGTCATATCCTATCAATGCATGTCCTATACGCAATCAATGTATTTGATGATAAAACCGCTTTAAGTCTTATCTGTTTTGATATGTATGTAGTAGTTGCTTACTTATCGTTTCCTGCTTATTTAGCGTTTTTTATGCAAATGCCTGTTTTTAATTGCCTGCTTTTTAATTGTTTTTGAGTGACTGCATTCGGCTGTACTCGGTGCTCCCATTGGAATGAATGAAGAGTAACTGAGTATTATGTTGATAGCATATCAATAAGATATGCCATTAATATGAGGAAGTTGTTAGACCTACATTTGGCACCCACACCTATCTCAAGAACAAAACCCCAAAAGTCCCAATTTAGAATTAAGAAATTACTACACGTTTGCACTCCCCTTTCATTTCAATGGAAACACCAAATGTAGCCGAATGCAACCCCTCAACTGTACTCAAAATTGGGGTGGCATTCGCCTGCACTCGGTACTCCCATTGAAATGTATGGATAATAACCGTGCAAGTGCAGATACATTTCCATTCTAAGCCGGGAGTTTTGGTTGCCTGATTTCAAGATAGATGTGGGTGTCTGAGGTGAGACCCACACTTATTTCAAGTTGATGGCATATCCTATCGATATAGAAAACAATATTTGGCTTTGCACATCCAAAAACATTTAAAAAAAAAATGAGCATCGGTGCACACTGGTGTGGCAGCAATATATATACACATTCCGATATCAGCGGCACACGATCAACTAAAAGAACTCTCAAAAGGCACATAGGAATTTTTGAAAAAGCATTTCTGCTATTTAGGATACATGAAACATTTTTTGACGTTCTTAGTTCACATTTTTGATCAAAACTGCTTAAGCCCACCTCCTAATCTTCAAGGGGACCTCAAATACAGGTGGGTTCCTAAACTAACATTTCTTCTCTTTAGGGCCTGTTCAGACCTCCACACTTCAGGGAGTGAAGGCACCAGCTACTAAGTACACTGCACTGATTTGTGAACTCAGAACCTCAAAAAAATTTTCATGTATCCTAAATAGCAGAAATGCTTTTTCAAAAATTCTTATGTGCCTTTTGATAGTTCTTTTAGTTGATAGTGTGCCGCTGATATTGGAATGTGTATGTATATTGTTGCCACACCAGTGTGCACCTATGCTCATTTTTTTTCAAAAACGTTTTTGGATGTGCAAAGCCAAATATTGTTTTCTAGCTTGTGTACGGAGGAGTGGCTGCCTCCTTGTTGGTTTTTCGCACACTCCACCAACCTTCATAGGCTTTTAAATCAATGCAGTGTACTTAGTAGCTGGTGCCTTCACCCTGATGTATGGAGGTCTGAACAGGCCCCAAAGAGAGGATACGTTAGTGTAGGTTCCCACCTCTATTGAGGTCCCCTTGCTGATTGGGAGGTGGGCTTAAGCAGTTTTGTTAAAAAATGTGAACTAAGAACCTCAAACTAATTTTCATGTCTCCTAAATAGCAGAAATGCTTTTTAAAAAATTCCTGTGCCGTTTGATATTTCTTTTAGTTGTTAGTGTGCTACTGATATTGGAATATCCTATAAATATGTCATAAATGTATAAGATGATAAAACCCCCGCAAGGAATTTTTACAAAGATTAGAAAATGTATAGAATTTTTTCAGAAACCGTTCTTGTCCATTGAATATGCTTGACATTGCAGTTTATCTCCATGACAAGCAAATATCGCACAGAGCTCATTTACAAGGTTGAGGCTGTATTCACTCGTTTTTGGAGTTCAAGGTGAACAGGTATGTGCATCTTGAGAGACTCAAAAACACAATGACAAGAGAGTCCTATAAAGAGATTCTATGTTTAGTGTGTAGTAGTTTCAGAACCGGACAGAAATTGAAAATTGTGTTACCTACTGACCATACGTCTTTTGTGCTTCATTCAGTACACAAGTTTTGAAAATTTCCTAATAACATTTAGAAACCTCCTCACCTTGTGCACTGGATTCAGCTCATCTACAGAGTCCATGTGTGGCACCCGATTTACCTGGTTTTTTTTTAGTTGATTTTATTGCATTTCTTATTTATTTTTTAAACTTCTCCTTGTCCCAGTCTAATGTGAAATGTGGACAAAAACATCTTCATCCAAAGAAGAAACTACATGATGGAAGAACAGACATGGTTCACGAAAACCTTTGGGCTTTTGTATCTTATTGGCTTTTAAAGCATTGGTACAGCTCATACTGGTAATTAGCCAACTCTTGAGAGGATTCTTAGATTTTCTGCCGGCCACGAGAGGCATCTAATGATTGAGAACATGGGATTGAGCTCTGTCGATACAAATAACAAACTACGTCATAGTATTATATGGACTTATATTATCTGTTTCAATAATGAAAAATTTTGGAAAGTCCAAGGTTTAAAAAAAAAAAAAAAAAAAAAAAAAGAAGTTTATTAAAACCTAAAGCCTAAAAGAGTTGGCCTGTAAACATCTCAAGGAAAGTGCTGTAGGTCTTCAAACAACAATCGGGATCTGTAGTTTGATCATTGGGTCAAGGCAAATAACAGGAATAAATCATGGTTTGTCCCTCCCTATCACCATTCTGTCCTGTTGTTTAACCATGGGGTGTTCCTACAGTAGAGTTTGCTGGCATATGCCATCAAAGTCTGACAGGTGCTTGTCCCACTTCTGGGACACACATTAATCTTGGGAACAAGATCCCAAAGGTTTAAGCTCAGAGTGGCAATCCCGATTCTCTATCCTGTTCTGTAGAAAGTCGGAGTACAGTTGAACACACTGCTCCCCTGGACTGCAAACTCCTACAGAACAGAACTAAGAGTCATGTGCAGATGCCACCATCTCTCCATCATGAGCCGACACTTTGGGGGAATCATGACAGTTTTAGTTTAGAATAGAGATCCAGTCAGGCTTGTGCACGATCCTTCTTCTCCTTCCATTCTGTTCTGTGGGAGTACTGAATATGGCTGAACACACCACTCACCTGTACTGGGAACTCCCATAGAATAGAATGTAGAGTCGTGCAAATGCACAACCGTCTCTCCATCATGAGTCGCCACTTTTGGGGGCTCCTGAATGTTTTGGTTTAGAATGGAGAGCCGGTCTCACTTTTGCACAACTCTCCATTCTGTTCTATAAAAGTTCTAAATATGGCGAAACACACTGCTCTCCTGCACTGGAAACTCTCATAGGACAGAATGGAGAGTCGTGCAAGTGCGCAACCGTTTCTCCATCATGAGTCACCACTTTTGGGGGCCCTTGAATGTTTTGGTTTAGAATGGAGAGACAGTCTCACTTGTTAATGACTCTCCATTCTGTTCTATAAAAGTTCTAGGTATGGCTGAACACACTGCTCACCTGCGCTCGAAACTCCCATAGAACAGAATGGGCAAGCGCGGCAATCTCTACATCATGAGTCAACACTTTATGGGGCCGCTTCCAAAGATAGTATTTAGAGATGGGCGAATTTCCCAAAATTCGGTTCGTTCACTTCGCCGAATTTCTCGGCAAAAAAATAACTTTGTTCCTAATTATTTCGGGATGAATCACATTAAAAAACAGCTATTTCCAGGCTGCACAGAGCCTGCAGGGTGCTGTAGAACATTGTGCCATGCTTAAATATGCAGAGGGAGCTTGGTTTGGTTTTCATACAATGTTGTGTTTTAGTATGACACGTAGATGATTGCCGCCGCTCTTAGAATCGCTCCACTCTAAAATTCCCTGGACACTTAAGAGGGCAAAACTGACCAAAAAACTGAAGGGGGAATGTAGCCTGATAAAGTCATGGCAGCGACAGCTGGAAAAAAACAAGCTGAGGGCTCAGGTGGCAACATCAGTGACAGAGTGTGGAGGTGACGGCGGCAGCCACAGCAGTATGAGGTCAGACAGTGGCACAATGACATTCTGGAGGTGGCAAAAACAGGAGTAGGCCAAAGAGTGGCACAATGAGACAGTGTGTAGGTCACGGCAGCAGCAGCATGAGGTCAGACAGTGGCACAATGACATAGTGTGTAGGTCACGGCAGCAGCCACAGCAGCAGCATGAGGTCAGACAGTGGGACAATGACACAGTGTGTAGGTCACAGCAGCAGCCACAGCAGCAGCATGAGGTCAGAGAGTGGCACAATGACACAGTGTGGAGTTGACGGCATCAAAAGCTGCAGCAGCATGAGGTCAGACAGTGGCACAATGACATTCTAGAGGTGGCAAAAACAGGAGTAGCCCCAGAGTCGCACAATGACACAGCGTGTAGGTCACGTCAGCAGCCACAGCGCAGCATGAGGTCAGACAGTGGCACAATGGGCGAGTGTGTGGTCACGGCATCAGCCCAAAAGCAGCGCATGAGGTCAGGGCTGTGGCACAATGACAGTGTGTAGGTCACGGCAGCAGCCACAGCAGCCCGCATGAGGTGAGACAGTGTCACATTGACAGTGTGTAGGGCACGGCAGCAGCCACAGCAGCAGCATGAGGTCAGGGCAGTGGCACAATGCATTCTGGAAAGGGGGTCAAAAACAGGGTAGGCCACAGAGTGGGACAATGAACAGTGTGTAGGGCAAGGCAGCAGCCACAGCGCATTGAGGTCAGGGAGTGGCACAATGACATTTGGAGTTGGCAAAAACGGAATAGGCCACAGAGTGGCACAATCTCACAGTGAGTAGGACACGGCAGCATACACCGCAGCAGCATGATGTCAGAGTGTGGCACAATGACAGAGTGTGTAGGTGACGGCATCAGCCACAGCAGCAGCAGGAGGTCAGACGGTGGCACAAAGACAGTGTGTAGGGCACAGCAGCAGCACACGCAGCAAAAGAGGTCGACAGTGGCACAATGACATTGTGGAGGTGGCAAAAAAACAGGAATAGGCCACAGGGGTGGGGACAATGACACAGTTGGAGGTCACAGCGCAGCCACAGCAGCAGCATGAGGTTAGACAGTGGCACAATGAATTCTGGAGGTGGCAAAAACAGGAAATAGGCCACAGAGTGGCACAATGACACAGTGTGTAGGTACATCAGCAGCCAAGCAGCAGCATGAGGTCAGACAGTGGCACAATGGAAAAGAGTATGTAGGTCATGGAATCAGCCACAGCAGCAGCATAAGGTCAGCTGTGGCACAATGACAGTGTGTAGGTCATGGCAGCAGCCACAGCAGCAGCATGAGGTCAGACAGTGGCACAATGACACAGTGTGTAGGTAACGGCAGCAGCCACAGCAGCAGCAGGAGGTCAGAAAGTGGCACAATGCATTCTGGGGGGTGCAAAAAAAAGGAGTAGGCCACAGAGTGGGAAAAATGACACAGTGTGGAGGTCACAGCAGCAGCCACAGCAGCAGCATGAGGTTAGGGCAGTTTGGCACCAAATGACATTCTGGAGGTGGCCAAAAAAACAGGAGTAGGCACAGAGTGGGAACAATGACACGTGTGGAGGTCATGGCAAGCAGGACAGCAGCAGCATGAGGTCAGACAGTGGCACAAATGACAGAGTGTGTAGGTCACGGCATCAGCCACAGCAGCAGCATGAGGTAGACAGTGGCACAATGACATTTGGAGGTGGCAAAAAAAAAAAAAGGAATAGGCCCCAGAGTGGCACAATGACAGTGTGTAGGTCACGGCAGCAGCCACAGCAGCAGTGAGGTCAGACAGTTGCACAATGACATTCTGGAGGTGGCAAGAACAGGAATAGGCCCCACAGAGTGGCACAATGACATTTGTGTAGGTCATGGCAGCAGCCACAGCAGCAGCAATGAGGTCAGACTGTGGCACAATGACATTCTGGAGTTGGCAAAAAAAGGAATAGGCCACAGAGTGGGACAATGACAAAGTGTGTAGGTCACAGCAGCAGCCACAGCAGCAGCATGAGGTCAGACAGTGGCACAATGACACAGTGTGTAGGTCACGGCAGCACCCACAGCAACAGTATGAGGTAAAGACAGTGGCCAACAATGATTTTTCTGGAGGTGGCAAAGACAGGAGTAGGCCCCAGAGTGGGACAATGACGCAGTGTGGGGGTCATGGCAGCAGCCACAGCAGCACATGAGGTCAGACAGTGGCACAATGACATTCTGGAGGGGGCCAAAAACAGGAGTAGGGCCACAGAGTGGGAAGATAAACACAGTGTGGAGGTCACGGCAGCAGCCACAGCGCAGCATGAGGTCAGACAGTGGCACAATGAAAATTCTGGAGGTGGCAAAAACAGGAATAGGCCACAGAGTGGGGAAATGACACAGTGTGTAGGTCACGGCCAGAAAGCCACGCACAGCATGAGGTCAGACGGGTGGCACAATGACATTCTGGAGGTAGCAAAAACTGGAGTAGACCACAGAGTGGCACAATGACAGAGAGTGGAGGTAAACCGGCGGCAGCAGCATGAAGTCGGGACAGTGGCACAATGACAGAGTTTTGGGGGTGGGTGGCAATCCCGGGTCCTGGTAAAGATGGTTTTGGTGGCAGATGGAGAAAAACTGTCAGCAGATGTGTGGCATCGGCGGGGGGCGGCATCAGATTAGTGGCTGAGGCAGGTAGTTTGACCCAGACTCATTTCTCACAGTTTGGGTGAGGCGTCATGGTTTTAATGTAGTCTGACGCCTAAGGCATTGGTGTGTGGAAATTCTGGCCGAAACCACGCCTGATTCATCTTGACAAAAGGTCGTCGTTCCACATTTTTCCCCTGGACAAGCGGGTTTTTTCCTTTGGGGTTAATGATGGCCCCCCCCGCACTGAACACCCGCTTGATGCCACACTACTGGCCGAGCAGGGGCAGCTTCTCCACTGCAAAAATCGGCAAGTTGCGGCCACACATCCAGTTTGGCTGCCCAGTAGGTCAGTGGATCTTCTAACTGGGGTGGCAGAGTGCTGTCCAAGTAGGCCACCACCTGTTGGTTCAGGGTCTGCTCCAGGTCCCGCTGCTGCTGCTGCTGGCGACTGCCTTCTTCACTAGGGCAGGTGAAAGGAAGCTGCTCATCAGTGACTTTCCAGACTTAGGTTGCTGCTGATGGAGCTGGTACTGCTCCTACCCCCCCCCTCCCCCAGCAGCCGCGGCTGTAGTAACGTGAGCACTGAAGAACCCCCCGGTCACCTGTCAGAGGAGGGACGATGCCGCACAAAAGGCAGCGCCCAATGACTACGGAGGATTTGAGTATTTGAGTTTGTCCTCCTCTCAATAGCTGGTAGCAGGGGGCCAATAGGGAGAGGCAGAAAGTTATCCTCCCGCCGGATAAGATATTCGGCTGTCACTAGCCAGGCAAATCAGCATGCTGCGGGCCATCTGCACAAGTGACTCCGAGGGGCTCCCTGCCTCCATCCCCACTGTATACTGCCACGGTGCTTGCGGGTCATCTGCCTCGTTTTCCCTCATCTCCATCTACCTCCTCCAGCTGCTCCTGCTCCTCCTCTCTTGTCACCTGGGTAGAAAAATCCACTCATTTCACCAGACAATGCTTCTGCTCCAATGTCCCCTCCCTCCTCCATTTCAGTCCCCACTGGACTCATGTGGCCGCAAGATGTAGTCGCCACGTCTCCAGTCCCCTGCCCAGACAGATTTTTCAGCTTTCTGTTCCAGGACATGAAGCAGTGGAATGACGTTATTCACCCCGTAGTCCTGGCGATGAAAAATTTAACGTGGCCTCCTCGAATAGCCTCAACAAACGGCAGGTGTCACGCATGAGCTGCTACTGGCTGACATCAAAGTTACACAGGGGAGTACTCCTGTCCGCCTGGATCATCAAAAAATCGTTAAGGGCTTTTTCTCTGTTCTTTACAGTCGGTCCAACCTGTGCAGGCTGGATTCCAACGGGTGGAAACATCGCATATCAGAGTGTGATGGGGGAAGCCGTTCTGCCGCTGCAACTCGAGGAGGGTGTTCCTAGCTTTGTAAGAATGGATGAAGTGCATGCACAGTTTCCTGGCCATTTTCAGAATTTCTGAAGACCCGGTGGAAGACTTCAGGAACCTTTTCAAAACCCAGATTGAACACCTGCGCCATGCAAGCGCATGGACCATCCCTTCTCGGTGCAGCGCGGACACCATGTTCCTCCCATGGTCCGTCACCATGGTTCCGATTTGCAGTTGGCGCGGAGAAAGCCACACATCAATTTCTTGCTGAATGACGCGGAGCAGTTCCTCCCCTGTGTGACTTCGTTCGCCGAGGCAAGCAGGTGTAGAACTGCGTGACACCCGCTGTGCCCTACACAATGGTATGATGGAGAAAGTACTTGTGGAGACTGAGATGTGGGGGTGGTGGTGGAGGAGGAGGCGGACATTGGCGCGGGAAACTGCGTTTGACAACGTGGAGGAGAAAGCGGCGTCTCCTGTCCAAGTTTTTTGGTGTGCCTGGGCCGAAAGCACATTCACCCAGTGGGCCGTAAAGGACATGTACTGGCCCTGACCGTAGTTACAAGCTCCAGACGTCCGCGCTGCCGATGCACCTTGGAACAAACCGAAAAGGGCTCAAGGACTGGCCCACCTTCTTTTTCTACATATTTATGAAGTGCTGGTACTCCCTTTTTGGAAAGAAATTACGTCTTGGAACTCTCCATCTCAGCTCGGCACAAGCCATTAGTTCTCTGAACGGTGCAGGTCCACCATTTGGAAAGGGAGGGACTGCAGCACCAACAACTTGGACAGGAGTACGGTCAGCTTCTGCACCTTAGGATGGTTGGACGCATACTGTTGTCTCTTTGCAATCGCCTCGCTGAACGACTGCTGGCGCCTGAGTAGCGAGGAGCAGGAGATCTGGACCGTGAGATGATGTCAAAGAGAAACAGCTCCTTCTGCAGAGGTGGGGGAAAGCCTTGACTGGCTGCAATGGCTGCGTGCCACTGGCGCTGCTGCTGCAGCGGCAGAATGGACCACCACATCTGAGCCACGTTTCTCCCGGGCCCAAACCGGATGGTGACGCTGATGTGTTAAACGCAGGGCTGTGGTGCCAACGTTAGCTCCTGGCCACGCTTCACTTTCTGCCTACAGATTCTACATATACCCATTTTTCGGCTCCTCCGGTGTCTTAGCAAAGAACTGCCACACCGCCGAGTATCGGATTTTACCGCCAATGCTCCACACTGAGTGACTACTGCCGCCGCTGCCTCGCTGAGCCTGTGCCGCTACTTTCTTGGACCTGCGTAGCTGGTTTTTTTTTACCCCGTGGCCGCTTGGCTCCCGACCTCACACTGCTGCTATCCTGCGGGAATCCGGCCACACAACCCACTTGGGGGTGCGCTGCTGCCTGACGCGCAAGCTGACCCCCTCTTCTCCTGACGATGATGAAGCCTTGCCTCAACCGGCTCCCAAGTGCGGTTGGCTACATCATCATCTATTTGTGTTTCATCGTCAATGCTGTCCTCATCACCAGGTTTTGGTATGCAAAAGGCTGACCCCTTACAACATGACCTCCCATCCCACTCTCAACATCTATACTTTGCCCCCTACTGCAAGAAGCAGGGGATATTGGCCCCATTTCTTCGCTGCCAAGTAGCTGCTGACTGCCCTCCTCAAATTGGTCATTCTCGCTGTATTTTGGCGCTGAGCCCAGACCACATAGTAGATCTCTGGCTGAGGGTACCGGATGGGACAGGGCAGGTTGAGGACAGGGGAGGGCCGCTGACCCGCTCCCGGGCCAATGCCAACTAAGGGTTGTGTCTGACGTTCCCACCGACTCTTGGCTGGGGTTGTCAGATGTCATCTGGGAGGAAAATGGATGACCTAGTCAACCAATCAAGAAACCCCTTGGGTTGCTAGTCGCACACGGCCGCTAGATGACAGCGGCAGTTGTGGCCTCACCGAGTGACCCCTGCTGCGACATTTCCCCTTGCTGTGTGCGACCTGGGCCTGAATGTTTGTGCCTCTGCCACTCACAGGTGAAGAGCCCGCCACCCCCTCTGTCTAACATACTGTTTGTTCTAAAATGTACAGACACTGTTTGAAGAAGATATCTGTATATGATAAATATACACCCTGTATTTGACTCCAAATGAACCCACTAAGAAGCTTGTGTAACCCTTGGATATAAATTGTGCTCCACAAATGGTCAGGAAAAATTGACTTGTATGTGCCGTTTAAAAACACTGTGTGTTTTACTGAATATAAAAGCACAAACAGGCTTAATTAACCTTCGGATATGAATTATGCTACAGAAAATTTTTTCTGTGGCGGTGAAAAACAAAGTTTCTTTTACTGAGTACAACTGTAGAACAACGCTTAGTTAACCCCTGGATGTAAATTGCGCAAAAGAATTGAGCAGCCACAAAGTACTAGCTTTGTAGCGTGTTACAATTGCGTGTTTTCTATGCTACACAACAAGAGAAAAAATTGTTAAATTTAACCTTTGCTTGTGAATTATGGTCAGGAAAATTGTATTTTTTGGCGGTGAAAAAGACGGTTTCTTGAGTCACCACAGCAGCAGAACAACGCTTAAAATTTAAACCCCTGGATGTAAATTGCGCAAAAGAATTGAGCAGCCACAAACTACTAGCTTTGGGAGCGTGTTACAATTGCATTTTTTCTACGCTAACACAAAGAGAAAAAAATTGTAATTAACCTTCGCTTTGTGAATTATGGTACAGGAAAATTGTAATTTTTGGCGGTGAAAAAGACGGTTTATTTTTGTAACCACGCAAAAAACAAAAGCTTAATTAACCCCTGGAATGTAAATTGCACAAAAGAATTGAGCAGCCACAAAGTACTAAGCTTTGTAGCGTGTTACAATTGCGTGTTTTCTACGCTCACAAGAGAAAAAAATTGTAATAAACCTTAGCTTGTGAAAAATCGTACAGGAAAATTGTAATTTTTGGCGGTGAAAAAGACGGTTTATGTTTGTCACCACAGCAAAAAACAACGCTTAAATAAAACCCCCGGATGTAAATTGCGCAAAAAAAATTGAGGCAGCCAGAAAAATACTAGCTTTTTTAGCGTGTTACAATTGCGTGTTTTCTATGCTACAAAAACAAGAGAAAAAATTGTAATTAACCTTTGCTTGTGAATTATGGTACAGGAAATTGTAATTTTTGGCGGTTGAAAAAGACGGTTTCTTGGAGTCACCACAGCAGCAGAACAACGCTTAATTAACCCCTTTGGATGTAAATTGCGCAAAAGAATTGAGCAGCCACAAACTACTAGCTTTGTAGGTGTTTTCAATTGCATGTTTTCTACGCTACACGACAAGAAAAAAATTTTAATTAACCTTCGCTTGTGAATTATGGTACAGGAAAATTGTAATTTTTTGGCGGTGAAAAAGACGTTTTATTTTTGTAACCACAGCAGAAAAACAAAGCTTAATTAAACCCTGGATGTAAATTGCGAAAAAGAAGTGAGCAGCCACAAAGTACTAGCTTTGTAGGTGTTAAAATTGCGTTGTTTTCTAAGCTACACGAAAAAAGAAAAAATTGTAATTAACTTTGCTTGTGAATTTTGGCACAGGAAAATTGTATTTTTGGCGGTAAAAAAGACTGTTTATTTTTTGTCACCACAGCAGCAAAACAATGCTTAATTAACCCCTGGATGTAAATTGTGCAAAAGAATTGAGCAGCCACAAACTACTAGTTTTGTAACGTGTTACAATTGCGTGTTTTCTACGCTACACAACAAGAGACAACATTGTAATTAACCTTTTCTTGTGAATTATGGTACAGGAAAATTGTAATTTTTGGCGGTGAAAAAGACGGTTTCTTGGAGTCACCACAGCAGCAGAACAACGCTTAATTAACCCCTGGATGTAAATTGCGCCCAAAAAAATTGAGCAGCCACAAACTACTAGCTTTTAAGCTGTTACAAATTTCATGTTTTTCTACGCTACACAACAAGAGAAAAAATTGTAATTAACCTTTGCTTGTGAATTATGGTACAGGAAAATTGTAATTTTTTATTGGTGAAAAAGACGGTTTATTTTTGTCACCACAGCAGAAAAACAAAGCTTAATTAACCCCTGGATGTAAATTGCGCAATAGAATTGAGCCGCCACAAACTACGAGCTTTTTAGCGTGTTTTACAATGGCGTGTTTTCTACGCTACACAACAAGAGAAAAAATTGTAATTAACCTTTGCTTGTGAATTATGGTACAGGAAAATTGTAATTTTTGGCGGTGAAAAAGACGGTTTCTTGGAGTCACCACAGCAGCAGAAAAACGCTTAATTAACCCCTGGATGTAAATTGCGCAAAAGAATTGAGCAGCCACAAACTACTAGCTTTGTAGCGTGTTACAATTGCGTGTTTTTTACGCTACACGACAAGAGAAAAAAATTGTAATTAACCTTTGCTTGTGAATTATGGTACAGGAAAATTGTATTTTTGGGCGGTGAAAAAGAACGGTTTCTTGGAGTCACCAACAGTAGCAGAACAACACTTAATTAACACCTGGATGTAAATTGCGAAAAAGAATTATGCAGCCAAAAATGAAATGGTATTTGTATTGTAAAAACGCTGTTTCTTTAAATGAATACAACAGGAATTGGCTTAGATCCCCCTTGGATATTCAATGTGCTGTGAGCAGATAGCATTAAAATGTATATGCAGCTGCAGTGGACGCACACTGGACTTCAGATCCAATACCACAAAAAAATTAGAAATAGAACATTAAGAGAAGCAGTCTCTGAGACAAGCTGAGACACCCCACAAAAATCGCTGTATAAAAATCAGTTCTTCAATAAGAGCTATCACAATCAGCCGTGGCAGCACCTTCCCTACTCAGTACAGTGAGAGCGGTATGAGCTCCCAGCGTCGCGCCCGGACTTATATAGTGCGGTGACGTCACAGAATCCCGCTGGTCTCAGATTGGCTTCATCTCTGCACATGTCATGCAGGCTATGCCCTTTTTCCTCAGAGTGCTTTTCCCCCATGTAGCGCCATAGTGCTCGCAGCCTTTTATCAAACAAAAGCCCCACTTGTTCACCCGAAGTACCCCAAACACCCAAATTCGTTCAGACCGAAGTTTTTCCTGAAATTCTAAAACGAATTCCACTTCGTTAGAATCAAATTCACCCATCTCTAATAGTATTGTGTCACGAAGGGTGAGACCCGCACCAATCAAAATTTGATGGCACATCCTAGCTATTTGCCATAGTGGCAAAAAACCCCTTTTAACTCATCATTATACAGTGTCATGATATAAATTTCTGGGGTTTTATACGACTTTGGGTAACTACCTTTCATAGTTATACGTAAGGTTAGCAGTTAAAAAGCTTAGATCCTTAGTCTTTCTAAGCCTGGGTCAATTGGGTTCCTGATCTTTCCCTTTGGGAAACCCGGGCAGGGGCCCCAGCAACACCAAAAGTTGTAAGTAGAAAAAGGGGCATCAAAGGGTTTCCACTTAGTGGAACTTTTTTGGACTTCCTTAATAGAAATTTCTGTATTACATGTTTGTGTACTGAATCCATGAGTATAATGACTGGAAGATTTCTCGACATCTTGTCATCTAATACAACAGGGTTGTTACAGGAGATAATAGGTGAAAAAGAAGCATGATGGGGAGTGATGTTTTGGGACATTGAGACTTGTTCCCTTTGATCGAGCTCTGATTGCTCTTTTCCCTACATTTTCCCAAAAACTGCTCCTTATTGTCCACCAGTGGTTTCCCCATTGGATGCAGTTGACATAGAAGTCAGCAAGGAGCAATACTGTTACCATGGTTGATTTGTTCAAAGGAACACAAAACGTGTCTGGCTACAAGACAACTGACTGCAGCTGAAGCCTCTCTACCTCATGAGTATCACTAAACCTTACTTTTTGACTAAGTCTCATCCAATTAGTCATTCACTAATTGTGAATGAATAAAAATGAAAAAAAGAGGAATTAAACTCTTTTTTTCCCACTGCAGGGTTTCTGTTTGGCATCAGGATCATGCAGAAAATCCTGCAGACTGACAAATAGTGGGGTCAAAAATACCTTTGATTTATTTGCATGATATATTTCTCGGTTTAGTATTCCTTTCCAGAACAATCACATCTCACCTGAACCTCAAGTTGGTGATTCCTTTCTGGTGGTAGTACTATATGTATTACTCTTGAGGTCTATCTATATGTAGGAGTGGTTTTCCTGGGTTACTAAGGAAGGGGTTTGAAAGGCTATGCCAAGGAGTGGAGTTGAAGAGCTCATGGGTTTATCAAGTTTTAAACACCTTTACAGGGATCTAAATTTCATTGCATGGAACCCCCAGTTCCCTATCCTTTTCACAGTCTCCAAAAAGAAAGACTTGACCAATACAGATATGATAAACCACCATAAGAAAAGGTCAAAACAAGCAGAGGTCAGAGAAGGCAAAATTTAGCTGTAGCAGATATGTGTGAACAACAAGGCCTGCAGGCCAAGCCTGGCCCTTTTTCTTCATTTATATGGCCCATGAGAGCTTAGACACAGCAAGCAGGATGGACGAGACTCGGACATAAAAAGAAACCCGTTCTCCAATTTTCCTTGAGGAGGTAGCCTGCACATGGCAGAAACCACTTGAACTGGAACTGGGCGCCATCTTGAATTTAGAGCATTTTTGTGCATGTCTAAAATCACTCTGCTCAGCAAAGGTTGTACTGCTCTTACAGCCCTACACAGACACCCTAGCCATCAAAGGTCTTTGGAGGACAACAATAATACTGATGGGGTGCTCTGTAAAAATGAATTTGATCCCCTGTAACAGTGGATGACAGGTAGCAGGTCAGCACAGGTTGAGTTAAATAGTCAGTAGAATAGTCAATATCAAGCTAGGTCAGAACCATGTCAGTATAGACTATGTACACCATTGTTGTTCACTTAAGATTAAAAAAACAAATTGCACAGTATACAGGGGAAACTGGAGAGCAAACGTTGTACTGGACCTTGCACCAGCACATATGCCCTCCAGAGAGGCAAAGGAGGATGATTCCGGTGATGGAATAACCACTGGAGGAGACAAATAGAGGAAGCCAATTTTCACATGGTGTGGTCCATTGGGAGTTGGACATTTTTTTTCTGTGTTTGTTCCCACCATAGCCATAAATGTCATATAGATAGGATATGCCATTGAACTCTAATAGATTTGTGTCCCAGCTCTGGTTCTGCACCTATCTTGGTAATGGACACCTGAAAGTGTCAAATTTAAAATGGAGATTCAGTTGCATAACTCACTGCTCACCTTTACTCAGAACCAGGCTCGGTTTGGCTCGCGGGGCAGCATGGAAAGACCATGGAGGGTGCCTGGGCAATGTAGGCTACTTAAACTAGCAGGCCTTGAGCTACATTTCAGGGAGGAAAGCAGAGAAATAGAGGCAGAAAACCTGAAGCATTTCTGTTATGTTCAGTCCTATGCAGTATCTGTAGGATGGGCCCCAAAAATCAACTCCACTAGTGGGCCCTAAGAGTCAACTCCATTGGTGGGCCCAAAGAATCATCTTCACTGGTGGGCTGCAAAGATAAACTCCACTGGTGGGCCCCAAAAATCAACTCCACTGGTGGGCAATAAGAATTGACTCCAGTGGTGGACCCAAAGAATCATCTCCACTGCTGGGCCCCACAAATCAACTCCACTGGTGGGCCCCAAAAATCAACTCCAATTGTGGGCCTCAAGAATCAACTCTACTGGTGAGACCTAAGAATCAATTGCACTGGTGGGCCCCAAGAATCACCGTCACTGGTGGGGCCCAAGAATCAACCCAACTAGTGGGCCCGAAGAATCAACTCCACTAGTAGGCCACAGACATCCCAGTCTGACACTGCTCAGAACTTCTATAAAACAGAATGGAGAGTTGTGTGCAAGCATGACTGATAGTGTTGATCGAACCGTTCGAGAAAAGTTAGGAAGCCAATTTTCACATGGTGTGGTCCATTGGGAGTTGGACATTTTTTTTCTGTGTTTGTTCCCACCATAGCCATAAAAGACATATAGTTTAGGATATCCCATTGAACTCTAATAGATTTGTGTCCCAAGCTCTGGGTTCTGCACCTATCTTGGTAATGGACACCTAAAAGTGTCAAATTTAAATGGAGATTCGGGTTGCTTTAACTCACTGCTCACTTTTAACCAGAACCAGCTCGGTTTGGCTCGCGGGCAGCATGGAAAAACCATGGAGGGGTGCCTGGGCAATTTGTAGGTTTACTTAAACTAGCAGGCCTTGAGCTACATTTCAGGGAGGAAAGCAGAGAAATAGAGGCAGAAAAAACCTGAAGCTTTTTCTGTTTGTCAGTCCTATGCAGTATCTGTAGGATGGGCCCAAAAATCAACTCCACGGGTTTTGGCCCCTAAGAGTCACTCCATTGGTGGGCCAAAGAATCATCTTCACTGGTGGGCTGCAAAGATAAAACTCCATGGTGGGCCCCAAAAATCAACTCCACTGGTGGGCAATAAAAATTGACTCCAGTGGTGGACCCAAGGAATCATCCAATGTGGGGCCCCACAAATCAACTCCACTGGTGGGCCCCAAAATCAACTCCAATTGGGGGCCCTCAAGAATCAACTCTACTGGTGAGACCTAAGAATCAATTGCACTGGTGGGCCCCAAGAATCACCGTCACTGGTGGGGCCCAAGAATCAACCCAACTAGTGGGCCCGAAGAATCAACTCCACTAGTAGGCCACAGACATCCAGTCTGACACTGCTCAGAACTTCTATAAAACAGAATGGAGAGTTGTGTGCAAGCATGACTGATAGTGTTGATCGAACCGTTCGAGAAAAGTTAAGTTTGAATCGAACATTTTACTGTTCGTTCAAGTAAAGTTTGAGTTCGACATGGCGTTTGACAGGCTAGTTTCAGTTTCATTTTCAGATGCTTTCTGCACTTTTGGCGGCCATCCAATCACCTTTCTCCACTTTTGGTGGCCATCCAATCAATGCAGAGCACACAGAAGTGTCAAAAACGTCATCGCTGAGGTGTAGGGCTCTCACTGGCTGTTAAAATCACATGACCATGTTACATATATTTCAAGGTATTGCCATGTGAAAAACCATTTTCAGCTCACTCTCTGTACTGTACAGACTGCTCTTAGTTAATAGCATTTTCCTCTGCATAGACATCAATAGTTAGGGAGTTTGGTATTGCTGGCTGCATCTTTCCCACACCCAGAAGCTGTTATTTGCCGACATTTGCAGGCTCACATAACGCTTAACTCTCATATACATGGATTTATATTATACAGAGTGCTTAGATTTGTTAAATCATGCTCAGTGCCCAAAAGTTCAATTTTTGCAGTATTGGGGGTGAAATCATTTTATAACACAATGTCTCCAATTCTCCTATACAAGGAAATATATCCTAAATAGTGGTTGGTTGATGAATATTATTCTGAGTGGAGAAAAGTTCTTTTTGGCAGTTTTGGGGGTTCAGTAATTGTATAACACACCATCTCCAATTCTCCAATACAAAGAAATATATTTTAAATAGTGGTTTGTTGGTGAAAATTATACTGAGTGGAGAAAAGTTAATTTTTGGCAGTTTTGGGGGTGAAATACCTTTCAAATATAACGTGTGTTATTGTCATACAGATATATATCCATGAAATATAGTTCTCTCTGTTGCTAAATCTTAATGTCAAAAAGTGTAATTTTGCCAGATTTTAAGTCCACATAATGCTGAAATATACCAGTGCATTATTGTGATCCACGTATATACAGTATATGCGCTTCTCTCTTTTTTATTACATATATCTTGTGCCATGCGCAGAGCTATAATATTTAGCTTTTAAACATGGAGAGAACTGGAAGTGGTAAGTAAGCAAGGAGGGGTGTAGGACGTTGAGATAGAGGTATGAGACAAGGCACTCCTTCCAGTGCTCCGGACAACACAAAAGTGTCATCATCATCATCATCAGCCCAACCTGAAGCAAACACAACCCAGTATACAGACCTCTCCAAATAATCCATATTATGAAGAGCTCTTTGAACACACAAGGCGGTTGGGGTCAGAAGGCATTTCAAAATATCAAGAGGCCAAAAAGGATGATTTTGTCTGCTCTGACGCCCAATTGCTGATGCCCTTAGAGGAGGAAAAGGAAGCTGGTCCGTCGGCAGAAATACCGAGCGGTCAGAAATGCCTCGCAGTTCCTGTGGCTTCTAGCCCGCAGCTTGAGGATGTAGACTGTCAGGAAGAGGAAGTTACCTGTGATGATGATGACATTGTGGATCCGACGTGCTCTGTTGAGCAGTTGCTGGCGAGCGCATCATCAGTGGAGGAGGGGATGATGAGGTAGTGTCAGTGCTGGTCCGGCCTCAGAAGGGGAGAGGGCAGTCACACAAGTCCGCTGACTTTACTCCACCAGCCATGGTAAGTGGTGGCAGTGGAAACACCGGTACTAGGTTTTCACAGTCGAAGAGGTCTAGGACCTGTGAAGCCTGGGCCGTTTTCGATCAAGCCTCATATTCGCCGACTGATGTCATATGCCGGATTTGCCTTCAACGCATCAGTAGGGGAAAGAATGAAAAGAGTTTAGACACCACGAGCATGAACAGGCACATGCATGGAAAGCATGAATTGCTGTGAAAGAGTCACACAGGTCCTGGGCTTCTAACCAACATCTTCTGCCTCCTCCTCCTCTGCCACTTCCAAGCCAAAGCAGTCCTCTGCTTCCAATGTGCTGGAGCAGCATGAGCAAGCATTATTCCCAGTCCCATATACTGTCTGCCGATTCCCACCACCAGCAACACAGCCTACACCTTCCCTAGTGTGACCTACACGCCGTACAGCAGCCAGTCCAGCAGCCAGCCTTTTGTGTACCAGTGTGAGAGCATAAGAAATGCTTTCACCTCAACCATCCCTAAGCCAAAAGCTGAATGTCACATTGCAAGGCTGTTGGCCTTGGGAAAAGTTGCCTTTCCCCCTGGTGGACATAGATGGGTTCCGCCACATCATGGCCCTGGCATGTCCCCAATTTAAGATGCTGAGCAAGCATTTCTTCGCCAGAGAAAATGTCCATGCCCTAGCCCGCCACATTGCAGAAAAGATTTCCAGTGCATTGGCTGCATCTGTGTTCACCAAAGTCCATCTCACTACAGACACATGGACTAGTAAGCACGGTCAAGGGCGTTACATCTCACTGACTGCTCACTGGGTGAGTTTGGTGGATAACATTGCCTCTGGTGATGGTTCTGGGCTTACGCACATCCCTTGCCTGGCACACGTCATGAACCTGGTTGTGCAGAAACTTTTCAAGCCCTACCCGATTCTTGATTGTCTGCTGAAGAAGGCTTGATGTCTTAGCTCAAATTTCCGGCATTCGCACCCTACTTTGGCACGACTGGCAGTGTTGCAGCGTCATCTGGGCCTCTCCGTCCACCTTCTGATATGTGGCAACACGCTGGAACTCCACCCTCCACATGCTCCAGCGATTGTGGCAGCAGCGTAAAGCCATTATGCAGTATGAAATGCCGCATAGCCTGACTAGCAGTGGTGCGGACCTTGAGGTGTTGACTCATAGAGTGTGGAGACAGGTGAAGGATCTCTGCACCATCCTTGGCAGTTTTGAAGAGGCCACCAAAATGGTCAGTCAGGACGATGGCATTGTCAGCATGACCATGACCAGGACGGCAGTTCAGCTCACAGAGTAGAGCAAAAAACAAAAAACAAATCCAACACAAAAATATATAAAAAAAATTATTTCACAGAATTAAAAAAATTGTAACATAATGCAAATGAAAATAAAAAATACAGCAAAGGGGATTCCCCTTGAAGAAGCGTCAGCAAAATGCGCGTCATTGCCGCACGGGGGTCTAGTGGTCACTGGTTTCTTCATCCACTGGACATATTGTGGTTAAGTATTATTGATATTGATATTTATATTGATTTTGCCAAAAATTTTAATTTTTTTTTTGCATTATTTCCGGGTGTCTTTTTTAGTAAATTTCGGGTGACCCAAAAACCCCTCGTGTCGATTTTTTCGGGGTGAAAGTGAAATTTTTTGCGGGTTTTTTTGATTTTTTATTTATTATTTATGTTTTTTTTTTTTTTTTTTTTTAAATAAGGGAAAAAATTATTTTTTATTTTATTTTTTGTTTTGGATTTTTTTTTTGGGTTTTGCAGTAGGTTTTTTGGTAATCCAATGCTATTGAAATATTTATTTTATGTTCCGGGCCCTTATATTTTGTAATACATAGTTTTTGGGTTTTTTTGTTTCGCAAAGAAAGGGGGCATAAATGCAAACCCAGGGCCCCTGGGGAAGGTCAGGGGGAGGGAAGGGTGGAGGGAGGATGAGGAGGCAGGTTTGATTACCCTTTAGTGGTAAGAGGCTGGCACAGATTACGGGAAGAGGGGGGGAAAGAGGGGGGAAGACCCCTTTAAAGTTCCCAGGGACGCCGAGGTTTTCCCCTTAAAACGGAAACATCTCCCACATGAGTGTTTGGTTGCTAATTTACCTGCAACTGACCCACGCATAAAGGTAATAAAAATAACACGATTACTGGGTGGCCACCCCCCTTTGAAAAAGTTCCAAGACAAAAGTGAGAAATTTTCCCTTTCCCAAAACCCTACACAAATTGGCAGTAGAGTGCAGGAATTTGAGACAGTGCTCATTGACCAACTTAAAGACATCTGGCGTCTTCACATTCAAAATGTCAGGTGGAAAAACGTCAGAAGGGGACACAGTAAAAAGGCAAATACCCCACAGAAGGCATTGGGGGAAGAAACCCTACTGGATACAACGAAATTGTTTTTTTACCACCTCCCCAATGCCTGTAAGGCGGGGCCCTTTCCCAGAAAACACGAGACTGAATTAGACTAGGGTCCTAACTACCTGCAGTTTCCAACATCTAGTTTTTTGGACTTAGTCGGACCCATTCAATTTCGGGGTGTCCAAAGTGGATAATGGCATGATTTTTGCTTGCCCAGGGCCCCATAAAAATTTTTGTTTTCCAAGTTATTTTGGAAACCCGCACATTCAAAAAGCTGTGGGTGTTTAAGGGAAAAACTTATCTATTTTCCCCTGACAAGGGGTGGTCGTTTGACATTTATCAAAATGAATCAAAATGGGGAATCTCGCCCATTTTGTTCCCGGGTTCCCAATGTCATTTGACTAAAAAAACTGTACACGTCTTTTGACAATGTGAAACACACATTTAAACAAACACTACATCTCATGTCTGTATTCCTGTATTTCCTTTGCTTGTTTTTTCTAAAAATTTTTATTCTATTGCAAAAAAACCCACAAGTTTTACAAATCAAACGGCTGAATTGATTTTGAAATAAAACCCTGTAGGGAACCTTGATGTGCCCTGCATTTTTCTTTTTACCCTCCTCCAAATCTTTTTTTTAAAAATTCCCCCCCAGGGGAAACTCCCAAAAAAAATGCACAAAACCCGGGGTTTCAAACACAAGGCCCGGGGGGCCACTTTCCGGCCCGGGGCCCTTTGGTGTTTTTGGGGCCCACGATCTCCCTGACTCCGCCAGCTTTTTTTTACCACAGCCGTGCGAGCAGTCGGGCCCCAGTAAAGGGAAAAGGGCAGGGGGGGATCGTTTCCCCCCCACCTTCCCCCCTTTGTATGTAGAACCCCCGGGTTGACGCTGACTTTTGGGGTCGCGGGGGGCGTGACGCCCCGCTTTGCTCACCCCCCCTTTTATGACGCTGGGTCCCCTCCCCGGAAAAGCCTCTGCCGCCGAGGAAACTCTGGGAGCTGCGTGCGGCGTAAGGGGCAAAAGTCACGCCGCTTCCCACCAACACAAGCTCCCAAACCCGGAAAACCCCCGCGCACGGAAACGAGGTAAGTAGTTTTTTTTTTAAAATTTGATAATCATTAGGGGGCTTTGCCTGGTACAAGGGGGGCTACTGGGCGTTTTGGGCTACTGGGGAAATTTTTGCCTGGTACTGAGGGTGCTAGGGGAAATCTCCCTGGCTACTGGGGCATTGCCTGGCTACTGAGGGGGCAAGGGGCCATCTGCCTGGCTACGAGGGGGCACGGGGGCATCTGCCTGGCTATTTGAGGGGGCTATTTGGTCCCATTCCCTGGTACGGGAGGGGGCTACGGGGGCATATCCCTGGCAAAGGGGGCATCTGCCGGGCAAATGAGGGGGCTATTTGGGGCATCTGCCTGGCTATGGGGGGGCTACGGGGGCATCTGCCTGGTACTGGGGCATCTTTTGGTATTTGGGGGGGGGCTATTGGGCATCTGCCTGGCTCCCTTGGGGATCTGCCTGGCTACGGGGGGGGGCTATGGGGCATCTGCCGGCTACTGGGGCATCTGCCTGGCTACTGGGGGGGGTAGGGGACATTTTGCCGGGTTTCTGGGGCATCTGCCTGGCAAACTAAAGGGGGCTATGGGGCAACTCCCCCCCTGGTTTGGGGGGCAATGGGGCATCTGCCGGGGCAATTTTGGGGGGGGCTACGGGGCCAACTCCGGGCTACTGAGGGGAATACGGGGGGGCATCTGCCTGGTTACGGGGGGGGACTCCCCGGGGCCCATTTTGCCGGGTACTGGGGGGATTTTACTGGGGCATCTGCCTGGTTTAGGGGGAAATCTCCCGGGTTTTACTAAAAGGGGACTACTGGGCATTCCCGGGGCTATGGGGCATGGGGCCGGGGCCACTGGGGCATCTCCCGGGGCTACTGAGGGGCACTGGGGCATCTGCCTGCAAACTGGGGGGGCCCTTACTGGGGCATCTGCCTGGCTTTTGGGGGATCGGGCCTTTGGCACTAATAAGGGGCAAACGGGGGGTTTCTGCCTGGCAAACGGGGGCATCTGCCTGGTCTGAGGGGGCTTTGGGGAAAACTCCTGGTACTGAGGGGGTTTTTGGGGCATAGCCTGGCTACTGAGGGGGCTACTGGGGCATCTGCCGGCTACGGGGGAAATCTCCGGCTACTGGGGGGGCTACTGGGGCATCTGCCTGGCTACTGAGGGGGTAAATTTGGGGCATATCCTGGCTACGGGGCATCGGGCCTGGCAAATGGGGGGGCTACTGGGGCATCTGCCTGGCAAAGGGGGGGCATCTGCCTGGCTATTTGGGGGGGCTACTGGGGGAAATCTGCTGCCTCGGGGGAATCTCCCGGGGTACTGAGGGGGCTATTTTTGGGCATCTCCCGGGAAACGAGGGGGCTACGGGGGCTTCTCCCTGGCTATTTGGGGGGGGCTACGGGGTGATTCTGCCGGCTACTGAGGGGGCTACTGGGGCATATGCCTGGTGGGGGGGGGGCAATCTAGCCTGGTACAGGGGGCTACGGGGGGCATCGCCGGTTTACGGGGATTACGGGGGCATCTCCCTGGTTTCGGGGACCATGGGGCATCTGTGTGGCTACGGGGGATCTGCCGGGTTTACTGGGGCCATGGGGCATCTCCCGGTATTGGGGCTCTCCCGGGCACGGGGGGCCCATGGGGCATCTGTTTGGCTACTCCCATCATCTCCCTGGCACTGGGGACTGGGGGGCATCTCACTGGCTACGGGGGGACTATGGGGCTTTCTGCCTGGCAACTGGGGGACCAAATGGGGCATTACATGGCTACGGGGGGATTTAGGGGGAAAACAAACAAGGGCTACGGGGGGGCTATGGGGCATCCCCCAGGCTATTTGCGGGACTAGGGGGCATCTAAAAGGGAAACGGGGGGACTAGGGGAAATCTGCAGGGCTTGGGGGACTAGGGGGCATCTGTCTGGCAAACTTCGGACTATATGGGGCATCACATGGCTACTGGGGGACTATAGGGAAACCCCCCTGGCAAACCGGGGGGTTATGTGGGGCATCCCCCTTTTCAAAAATGGGGCATATTACCGGGGCTACTGGGGGCATCTGCCGGCTACGGAGGGGGCTACTGGGGCATCTGCCTGGCTCTGGGGCCCATCTCCCCTGGCTACTGAGGGGCAAACCTTGGGCATTTTCCTGGCTACGGGGCTTTTCTCCCTGGCTACTGGGGGGGTTTACGGGGGGGCCATCTCCCGGTTTACTGAGGGGGCTACGGGGCATCGCCTGGGTTCGGGGGACCATGGGGCATCTGTGGGGCTATTTGGGGCATCTGCCGGGCTACGGGGGCCAAATGGGGCTTTCCCCCGGCAAAGGGGGCATCTCCCTTGGTTTGGGGCCCCATGGGGAATCGTTTTGGTACTGTTTCATCTGCCTGGCTACGGGGGACTAGGGGCATCGGGGCCTGGTTACTGGGGGGAAGGGGGGCTTTTTCCTTTCTACGGGGGGACTATGGGGCATTTTTCAGGGCTACTGGGGGACTATGGGGAACTACAGGGCTACTGGGGGCTATGGGGCATCTCCTTTGGCTACTGGGGACAAAGGGGGCATCTACAGGGGCTACTGGGGGACTAGGGGGGCATCTCCCATGGGCTACGGGGGGATAGGGGCATTTTGAGGGTACGGGGGGACTATGGGGCATCTCCCTGGCTACTGGGGGACTATGGGGTCTGAAAGGCTACTGGGGGGACAAATGGGGCATCTACATGGCAAAAGGGGGACTATAGGGCTTTCCCCCTGGCTCCCGGGGGGGTTTAGGGTGGGGCATCCCCCTTTTTTAAAAGGGGGGGCATTTTAAACCTGGCTGCAGAGGGGCATTTTTACATCCCCCAAACAGGGGGCAAAAAAACCTTTAACCCAACGGGGGAAAGATAAACTGTCATCTACAGGGGGCTTTATACCCAAATTTTATCTACCTAAAAGTGGTTCAAAAATTTTGTCGGCCCTTTTAAAGGAAACCCGGGTGAGGCGTTTGGGGCCCCCCGGGGTGAAAACGATTTACACCCCTGCACTAAGCCCTGTTATCCTAAACCCCAATGTTTCCCGCCTAATCTTTTCGAAACCGGAACCTTGCTGTTCCCATTGCCCATGTTCCCCCCGACCCCCCACCAGTGGTACTGCTCCCCTAATTTTGGGTTAACCGGAACCTCTTTGCCCCCCATTCCCAAGGGTTTTTTTTCTCCCGGGCCAATGGACTGCTCCCCTACTCTTTTTGGAACCAAAACCCTCGCATTCCCCTTGCCATTTTCCCTCGCTGACCCCAATGGTACGGGCTCCCCCAAATTTTAGTCGAACAAAACCCCCATTTTTCTCTTTGGGCATTTTTTCTTTCCCTGCCACAATTTTAATGCCATCAAATTCTAGTGGGAACCCCGAAAACCCCCCCGCCCCCTTTTTGGGGCATGTTCTTGCTGCCCCCCAATGGCACCCCGCTAATCTAGGGGAAACCGGGAATCCCCCCATTTTCCCCAAATTGGGAAAGGGTTCTTGCTCCCCCCCGGGGGCATCCGGGCAAAATTAAAGGGGAACCCGGGAACCCCCATTTTCCCCTTTGGGGAAATTATTCCCCCGCTGCCACCAAGGGAAACGGCCGTCTAAACTAGCCCACCTGCGGGAACGTAATTTTTCAAGTTTTTAAACCCCTTTGTGCAAAAAGGGGAAATGGGGCTCCTTTTCTTTTAAACCATGGGGCATTTCGAGTATCGTGTCTTCAAAATGTGTAAAAAGGGGCTTTTGGGGCCCCCACGGGTTTAAAGGGCCCCCAAATACAGTTTCTATTTCCCTGAAACCTCCTATAGCTACATCCCTGCTTGCAAGCTTTCCTCATCTTTTCAGTTACCCCTTTGAAAGGAATGAAGTATTTTAGCCTCTCAATGGTTTTTTTTGGGACCCCTTAGAGACAAATTTTTTTTATACGTTGTTCCCCTTTCCAGTTTTTCGTTTTTGGAAAGGGAAATTTTCAGGGTTCTCTTCCCTGTATAGTAAAAAAAAATTAACCCGGGAAAATCTTCCCCCCATTGATTTTAAACGACTTTAATCCAATACCGCCCACTATGTTCAAAGTTTTGACCCCGGGGAAAATTTACTGTTCCTCATCAATCTCCCCTTTACTTAAAATTTTTTGGGTCACTCTCTGAGCCGAAAAATTTAGGGGTGTCCTTTTGAATTGGTGCAAGTCCCCAAAGGGGGTTTCCTAACAAATTTGATGGGGGGATCCCATCCATATACCCTTAAACTCTATGGTGGCCCTTTAAAATTGGGCATAACTTAACTATGACCTGTTTTTTGTTCCCAACAAAATCCTGTAAAGAAATCCCAAAAAATGTTTTTTTTGGTAATTTTCCCCCTTTAAAAGGGGTTGTCTCATTTTCGAGCCTTTTAACCCGTCAGTGTCCCCGGAAGTTTAACCCGAGGGGGGTGCTTTTTGGTCTGTTCTTCTGCTCCCCCCCCCCCTCCCCCAGCACACAGGCCCGCTCGTAACTTTTATACAGGGGGGGGGGGGAGGGGGTTTGCTCTCAAAAGTTCACCCGGGTGTGCCTGCCTAGGTCCCGTTGCAGGAGAGGGGCTGATTATGAAATGGGGAGAGAAGGGGGCTTTGAAGCTGCTGTTTTTTCAAAAAGAGCAGAGGGGATGCTGTTTTTCCTAATCCCCTGCCTTTGCTTTCAAAATCTCCACATCTCCAGCAAACAAAAAGGGAAATGTTAATATTAAATCAGGATGTCTCACAATACAGGGGAAACATAAAGTATTCACATTTCCTGTCTTAAAAGAATTTTGTTAGTCCCCAGTTCCAAAGACATATCGAAATTTTAGTAAACAAAACAGGGTCACTGCTGTCACATCCAAACTTGTAGAGGAGCAAAGGGGGAAGCAGGGACAAAACAGGGTTTAAACCAGGTCATGGACCAGCCCCCAAAATCCTTTCCCCCCCCCTCCTTTCCCCTCCCAGGAACATTTGTGCTTGGGGGGGCCTCTGCTTTCCCACCTGGCTTCAAAGGTATGGGGTCATTCAACCTGACAGCCCCTTTAAAATAAGGATCAACAGGCACTACTATAGAGGGTTTTGGGGAGCTGATGTAGTAAACTTTTCCCCGGGCAAACTCCAAAAACCCGTTTGGGGCATTTGTAATTAAAATTTTAAATTTCAAAGCTGCTTGTTTTTTAAAAATCTTTTTAAATTTTAAAAAAAAATCATTTTTACGAGACAAACCCCTTTAAAACCCAAGGCCCGAAAAGTGTTTTTACCCTTTTTGCCTCCTTGCGTTTTCAAAAAGTTGTATTTTTTTAAAGACCAGTTAGATGAGGGCCCCGTTTTATTTTGGGACAAAATTGGATTTATTTGGGGGGAAAAAGTTTAAGTTCACTTAGGGAAAATTTTTTGCAGATTTTTTTTTTTTTTTTTTAAATTTTTCTTTTGTTTTTTTTACATTTTTCTTTTTAAACATTCACAATTTCCAAAACTTAATAAATTGTTAGATTAATTCTACAGGGGAAAAAACGGGGGTGTTGGGTACCAAATATTGGGAGTTTTTTGTTGTGTTTTGTAAGTATGGGACAATTATTTTTTATTTAAAAATTTTATTTTTTATTTTAAATTTTTTATTTTGATTCCCTTTTTTTTTCCCCCCCCTTTTTTTTTTTTTTTACTTTTTTTTTTTTTTAAAACCCATGAAGGGAAACTGTTTTAAATTTTTTTTTTTTTTTTAAAACTTATAAGTATTAGCCAAATTTTTATGATGTAAACATTCTAATCTGTGTCCCCTTTGACACAGGCAGTGATCCCGGGCAGCACCAGTGTGCCCTGGGGCATGGCTTTCCCTACCAGACAGCTCTGGGGCCACTTAGGTCCCCGGGATGACTGTGCAGCAGTTTTCCCCCTCCCGTGCCCCCTGTCCCGGGTTTACCGTTTGTTTTCCCATCACCCCACAGAGCAAAGGGGGAAACCTTTGATTGCGCTGCGGGAACGCACCACCGTAATCAAAAGGGGTTTTTAAAACAAATGGTTTGGGGGGGGGTTTCCCCGCTCCCCAGTTTTTGCGGAGATTTCCTGGGATTTAGGGCCCGTACAGCCCCGATCCCAGCCCCAGTTGGGCGCCAGGGGGGCGCAAACCCCTAGGTCTGCAGCAACGCCAAAAAAACTTGCTGTAGAGAACGGCCCCCCCCCAGTCGTTTTCAAAAGACGGTGGGGGGGGTTTTGGGGTTTAAAAAAGGGGCTTCCAAAGGGCCCCCCCTATAACACCATTTGGTTTTTACCTTTCCCCTTGGGGGTCAGGAGACATTCCTGTCCCCGCAAACATTGAGGCTCAACCTTTTTA
>JAODAL010047449.1:0-29916 GCA_025379985.1 Phyllomedusa bahiana
TTTAAACCCCAAAATTATCGCGTGATCAAAAAAAACCGATCAACTAAATACCGGCCGATTCAACTTTGTCGATAATAATCCTAAAACACTAGCGGGACGAAAAAATTGCTGTATTCAAATGTAATGCAAGGTGCTCTATGAACAAAGCGGCCGCTCCAAAGTTAAAAAAACACCTATCGAAATAAAATAGGTAAAAAAGGGAGTTTTGCCCCTAAAATACCCTGCATTTTACTAAAAAGATCTTATCCAATAAAAGAAAAGGCTGCAAAACATACACTAATATTTCACCCAAAAAACGGCCAAAAAGTTTTAATAAAAACCCATTGCAATCGGGTCAAACTCTAAACACACTGGGCTGCACAAATCACCCCTTTTAAAGAGCCTGTCTGTCTGTCGTGTTCGCCCCCAGCCCCCCTCCCCCCAACGCGTACAGCCCTAGAGTCCTTTTAAAATTCTCAGGCAAATTTAACTAAAATCTGCAAATCTCTAATCTACCTAATTTCTAATGTTCACAGTAAAAGCATAGTTGTTTGTGGAACAAATAGAACTTTTTTCGCTAGCTTTTTTTGACAGAGACCGAGCACATCCGCTCTTATGATACACAGACACACACTGGGGCAAAAGGAAGGGGCTGTTCTATGTAAAACGGGGTCATGTGTTTTTTCCCAGCCAATCGCAACCATCCCCAAATCCCGTCATGACTCGCACACCCAGCTCACCCTGCTTTTTCTCTAAGGATTTGGGGCCGCCAAATTACATGAAGCGCTGAAAATGGGGCATATTAATAATTATGCGCAGATTTAACCTAAATTTTCTGTGATCGAAAAAATCCGATCAAAATAAAAACCATCCGTTTCAAAATTGTCGATAATAATCGTCAACACATCATTAACTACTTTTAGGGCCCGGGGGTTTGGGGAAAGGGGGTTTTTACCCGTGAAAAATTATTTTCTAAAAACCCATCGCTCCAATAAAAGGGTTTTTGGGAAGTGTTTTCATTAAATTTACTCTGGGCCTCCTACAGTTCTACATCAGCTAGTTGATAACAGGATGCTCAGTAGTTCAGTGTGTTTCCACACATAAGAAACAGCTCTGTGTCAAACCCAAGAGATCAGGTGGCAAAGGGTTTCTTCTTTCACAGGGCAGTCTTTGAAGTCACACCACTTTGGTTTGGTCCCAAGGCTTTCAACGTGAGGGAGGAAACAAGAGGCGTGCACATCGACTGAGTATGGAAGGCAGGAAGATAGATACAAAAGAGCAAAGCAAGCCGAGGCTTGTAGTTTTAGGGTATGCTCACATGGAGTCAGGGCCGCCATCAGAAATTTTGGGGCTCCATACAGCTGGAGCGTCTGGCCCCCCACCCCCCTCCCCCCCGGCCGACCCAACCCCCTGCTCCTCCCTCCCCCTCCCCCCCCCTCCCCACAGAGCCCCCCCCATCCCACAACCATCCCACCCAGAAAAAAATAAAATAAAAAATTGGGGGTCACAAGAAAAAAAATTGTGCCATTGTTTTTGGATTTAGTTCTTGCTGGATTATACAAGGTCCAGCAAAAACCTCCACATGTCACCACTATAATTTTTACTGGGCAAAGCCAGAATATCCGACCAAATTGCCAAGCAAAAAATATAAAATTTCTAAATAAACCGCCAGCTATCATACCATATACTGACTTCCCACCAAAATTTAAATTGACTAACCAGTATCCCCAAACCAATATCCCCAAAACAACAATATACAAGCACCTAATAAACCCCCACATCATCACCACATATCTCCAGCAAACAATATGAATAATACTCCCCAACTGATTATAAACCATCACACCAAGACCAATATTTCCTCATACAGTGACCCTATAGGGGTAATTTACCGTGTACACAGTGCTCTAAAAATATTTACTTCATTTAGGGCCTCACGGGTGACGTTTGTCTGAGGAGTCTTCACTTTCTTTTTTCTTTCTTTTCGGTCCAGACCTCCATATGACATGATACTTCCTTTTTTCCCCACTCGTCCCTGTAAAATTTTACAACATTTAGAATTATGTAGGCAAATAGTTCCCCCCCCGAGATTGGGGCCCCCTTGTAGGCAGAATTGTCCCCCCGTGTAGATTAGGGCCCCCCTTGTGGGCAAATAGTCCCCCCCCTGTAGATTGGGCCCCCGTGGGCAGAATAGTCCCCCCTGAAAATTTTAAGGCCCCCCCTTAGTTAGAGACCCCCTGTGGGCAAATAGTACCCCCCCCTCTGTAGTTTGGGGCCCCCCTGTGGGCAGAATGCCCCCCCCCTGTGAATAAAGACCCCTTGTAGGCAGAATATCCCCCCCCTGAAATTTTGGGCCCCCCGTAGATTAGAGCCCCCCTTGGGCAGAATAGTCCCCCCCCAAAATTGGGGCCCCCTGTGGGCAGAATACCCCCCCCCCCCTTAGATTGAGACCCCCCTGTGGGCAGAATACCCCCCCCCTGTAGATTAAAGCCCCCCTGAGGCAGAATATCCCCTCCTCAGTCTTTGGGCCCCCTGTGGGATAGATCCCCCCCTCCCAGTATTGGGGCCCCCTGTGGGCAAAGTTCCCCCCACCCATATTAAGGCCCCCTTAGCATGTTCCCCCCCCCCCCCAGTTTTAAAGGGGCCCCCTGTACAAAGTTCCCCCCCCCCCAGTTTTAAAGGGCCCCCTTTTGGTAATTTCCCCCCCCCCAGTATTGGGGCCCCCGTAGGCATACCCCCCCCCATATTGGGGCCCCCTGTAGGCATAGCCCCCCCCCCCCATATTGGGCTCCTTAGGAAACCCCCCCCCGTAATGGGGCCTCCTGTGCATACCCCCCCCAGTATTAGGGCCCCCTGTGGGTAATTTTCCCCCCCCGGGGCCCCCTGTAGGGGCATATTTCCCCCCCCCCCATATTAGGACCCCCCCGTGGGCATAGTTTCCCCCCCCCCGGGGCCCCCTTAGGCATAGCCCCCCCCCCCAGTATTAGGGCCCCCCTGTAGGCATACCCCCCCCCAATATTGGGCCCCCACCTTTAGGCATAGTTTCCCCCCCTCGGGGCCCCCCTGTAGGCATAGTCCCCCCCCCAGTATTAGGGCTCCCGTAGCATAGTCCCCCCCCCTCATTTAACCCTGTAGGCATAGCCCCCCCCCCCTTAATGGGGCCCCCCCTTTAGGCATAGTCCCCCCAGTATTGGGGCTCCTTGTGGGATATTCCCCCCCCCCCCAGTAATAGGGCCCCTTTGGGTTTAAAGTCCCCCCCCCGTATTAGGGCCTCCATGTAGGCATAGCCCCCCCCCAGTATTAGAGCCCCCCTGTAGGCATAGCCCCCCCCAGTATTAGGGCCCCCGGTAGGCTGGGCTGCCAAACGGGGCCCCCCCACACGTAAGGCTGGGGCCGGCTGCCAAAGGGGGGACCCCCACAGTCAGGGGATGAATGGCCCGGGCCGGGGCACCCTTCAGGGGGAGGCCCACCCCGGTCAGCTGCGACGTGACAAATCATCTACTTACAGTGCCTGGGGGCGCGCTGTCCCCAAAAAAAATCGGGACCCCCTCCTCTCCGGGGGCTGCTCTCTGCCCTGCACAGAGGGGAAATTTTTGAACCGTGAAGCTCCGCCCGGGGGCGGGCCTACGGATTCAAATTATAGGGGATTCAAATTACTCATTTTCACTACGTGCAGCTGTGTCGGAGAGGCCCCCCCCCACCAAAACCCCCGCCCCCCGCCCCGCGGGCGCGCGGGAAAGCGGAGGCGGAGCGCAGAGCGCGGGGCCCCCCCCCTTTCTCCTTTCATTGCTGCCGCCCCGGGTAGGGGCAGGTTTTTTGTAGAGCGCGGCCTCCCCTGCGCCGTGCTCTCAGTGTGGAAAAAAAAAAGAAAAGAACAAGATGAAAAAAGCGGGCCTGCTTGAAGCGGGCCCTTTTTTCCCCCGGCCCACAGTTTTTTACGGGTTGTACCCCCTGTACGGCGGCCCTGCATGGAGTGATCATGTTGTGGACATCCATAGAAAATCTGCAGCATTATTACTTAAGCCAGCAGCAAAAAAACCCAACTGGTGAAGATGTTGCTGCGGATTTGGTGCAGATTTTTTTGTGGATATTTCTGACTTTTAATTTGATTCTGACTTTGAGAAGGCATTGAAGTCAATGTAGAAAAATCTTCACCAATTCATGTGGATTTCTGGGTGCAGGTTTAGGTAAAAATGCTGTGGATTTTCTGATAAAAGTCCAGATTATATCCATCCCGTGTGAGCATACCCTTACAGGGCAAAGGGAAACAATTTTCAAACAGGAAATGCTGCTGCTCAGCTGCAGAGGAGGGAGGCTCTATATGGCAAAGGAGAAGCAAAAATCACACATAAAATATAAATGAAGATTTGGGAGGGCCACGTTGACTTTTTTGGTTTGCTCGATAACCTGTTTTAAGTAGAGGGTAAAGTATGAAATAGAGGAAAATCCTTATATGCTACTGCTAGGGAAGTAGCACTTTTATATTGGAATGATATGATATAGATATAATTATTGATAAGTCAAAGGGTTGTTGAAGGATATGTCAATCTTAGCAACAATTTTTTTTTTATTTCCATTAAAAAATAAAAAATAAATCAACTTAGGGTGACATGTATGAACAGGGCTGCCCGTGCTTTGAGCCAAAAAAACAGTCGTAGCCCTGTTCAATACATGTATGAACAGTCATTTGGCAAAACTTGGCACATTATGCACCAGGCACTTCTGAATGTGCTAAAGATATGCTAGGCATACCACATGCCAGATTTGTGAACCCACATATGACGGGTTCATACATACTGTCGCATTCTATACTCCTCTATATTGATTCAGAACTGGCTTGTTGGTTTCCAAATTTCATTCATATCACCCTTAGGGCCACATGTATGAAACTGTTTGGGTCTAAAACTCACTCTTTTGCCCATAGTAACCTATGGGTAACCTAAAAATATCCTAACATTGTGTGTTTACAGCTCTTGTGTAGATCTATGGTGGCATTCCGCAAACAAACCTTGTGTAGACTGATCCCACAGTCATATTCCCAATCTGTCCCCTCTTAAGACACCTTACTAGATAGGTAGGAAGTAGGGGACACATAAAAAGGGACATGACTGGAGGATCAGTCTACACAGTGTTAATTTGTTGTTTATTATCACGGTGATCCACAGACACAAAACTCTAGGATGTTTTTAATAAGGATTATGCGCAAAATTGCTTTATTTTATCATTTCACAGACACAGCTGTTTCATTTCCTAACTCAAGAATTCTCTTCCTTTCCATTTTTCCAGGATTCGCTGCCGGTTTTGGTTAAGAAAAAACCCACATGCAATAAATTATGTTTTATGTGAATATAGCCCATTTAATCACTAATGCTGCCAGGGCCAGCACTAGATAAGGGGAGGGGGAATAGGCAATTGTCCAGGGCCCCATCTCCAAAATGTCCTCTGCTTCATGTCCCTAGCACTGCGCATCTGATCAAATTCCATGGACTCTTGGCTTCATCTTCAAGAACCATAGTGGAGAGCAACTTTTAGCTGTATCTGTGTCCTCAGTAAGCAGATAGAGCTGAAACGCAGTGTGGTGCTTGAAAGTTTGTGAACCCTTCAGAATTTTCTATATTTGTGCGTTTGACCTAAAAATACATCAGATTTTTAAAAAGTAGAAAGAGAATCAAATAAAAAAAGTCAAAATATAACACTTGTCATTTATTTAATTTAAGAAAATGATGCAATATCACATATCTGTGAGTAGCAACTGTTTGTGAACCTTTGCTCTCAGTATCTGGTATAACTCCCTTGTTCAGCAATAACTGTATCTAAACATTTCTGGTAATTGTTGATTAGTCCGGCACATTGGTTTGTAGGAATTTCAGCCCATTCCTCCATACACAACGACTTTACAGGAATTTTCTGGGACCTATTCATGCTTGTTGGTCCATTGGGGTATGAGTAAAATTAAAGATTAACCTCACACTTACCTTCCGGATGGTCTCCTTCACTCCCAGCTTCCGGTCTGTTCATCCCAGCTGAAGCATGGAACGTTCATTGTGACCTCTCTGGTCTGTAATTGGCTGGAGCTGTTACGTGAACGATGAATGTTCCATGCTTCAGCTTCTTCTAATTTTACTCATACCCCGACGCCCAACGAGCATAAATACGTCCTGGAACACCCCTTTAACTTTGTTATGTTCATGGATTTGCTTCTGTTATATTGGTGGGATTGTTTCTGCTATATTGATAGGTTTGCTTCTGTTATATTGGTAGGTTTGCTTCTGTTATGTTGGTGGGATTGCTTCTGCTATGTCGGTGGGATTGCTTCTGCTATGTTGGTGGGTTTGCTTCTGTTATGTTGGTGGGATTGCTTCTGCTAGGTTGGTGGGATTGCTTCTGTTATGTTGGTGGGATTGCTTCTGTTATGTTGGTGGGATTGCTTCTGTTATGTTGGTGGGATTGCTTCTGATATGTTGGTGGGATTGCTTCTGCTATGTTGGTGTGATTGCTTCTGATATGTTGGTGGGATTGCTTCTGCTATTTGGTGGGTTTGCTTTCTGTTATGTTGGTGGGATTGCTTCTGCTATGTTGGTGGGATTGGTTCTGTTATGTTGGTGGGATTGCTTCTGTTATGTTGGTGGGATTGCTTCTGTTATGTTGGTGGGATTGCTTCTGCTATGTTGGTGGGATTGCTTCTGTTATGTTGGTGGGATTGCTTCTGCTATGTCGGTGGGATTGCTTCTGCTATGTTGGTGGGTTTGCTTCTGTTATGTTGGTGGATTTGCTTTTGTTATATTGGTGGGAATGGTTATCTTATATTGGTGGATTCACTCCTGTGATATTGGTAGGTTTGCTTCTGTTATGTTGGTGGGATTGCTTCTGTTATGTTGGTGGGATTGCTTCTGTTATGTTGGTGGGATTGCTTCTGCTATGTTGGTGGGATTGCTTCTGTTATGTTGGTGGGATTGCTTCTGCTATGTTGGTGGGATTGCTTCTGTTATGTTGGTGGGATTGCTTCTGTTATGTTGGTGGGATTGTTTCTGTTATGTTGGTGGGATTGCTTCTGTTATATTGGTGGGATTGCTTCTGCTATGTTGGTGGGATTGCTTATTTTATATTGGTGGGATTGCTTCTGTTATGTTGGTGGGATTTGCTCCTGTTATATTGGTAGGTTTGTTTCTGCAATGTTGGTGGGATTGCTTCTGTTATATTGGTGGGATTGCTTCTGTTATGTTGGTGGATTTGCTCCTGTTATATTGGTAGGTTTGTTTCTGCTATGTTGGTGGGATTGCTTCTGTTATATTGGTGGGATTGCTTCTATTATGTTGGTTCGATTGCTTCTGTTATATTGGTGGGATTGCCCATGGCTCACTACCATTCTATTTTCTCTCTGTAGCTTACACAACAGGGTCATACTCACGGATTTCAGAATTCCAGTGCAGATGGCACAACAGTATAACTACTTCTTACACAACAATATCCTAGAGTACAACACTGGCCACAATAATAACAGTCCCAAACGGGAGTGTTTTAATTATTCAGATGCATGCTATAACAGATAATCCAGACTCTCATTTTCTTGCTAACCAACACTTAATTTGGATAATGTTCTCCTAAAATTTACATCCAAGAAAGAAAAGGTGAGAACATAGTGCAGAATATCTGGATCTTGGATCTTCTGCAATAGTTTTTATTACATACTCACAAAACACATTTAAAAAAAATATTATAAACAGTCCATGTAGAACGCCGATAGTTATGGTAGAGCCTGACTCGGAGTGGCACCTTGCAGCTTTTTTCCGGGGCCTAGTATCCTTGTTCACATTATATACCCCACATGTTTTTATTATGGCCAGTGTTGTGGCCTTGGATATTCTTGTGTAAAATGTAAATTATTTTATAGTAAACTTAAAGGGGTTTTCCCACCGAAGACATTGATGGCATATCAATAGGACAATCCATCAATTCTACCCCTGGGACTTACACCTATCATGAAACATCTCCACTTTGAATTGAGAGGTTTAAGGGCTCTCTTTGGTTCTGATGGAAGAGTCCCAACCACCTCTCCGTTGAAAGTGAAGAGGTGTTGAGGCTCTTTCTTGAGATAGGCATGGATTCCAGAGGTGGGACCCGCACCTATTAAACACTGATGACATATCCTGTTGATAAACCATCAAAGTCTATGGTGGAAATACCCCATTAAAACCAGTCTGATTTTTTATTTCTGTGGCTCCACTGACAAAAGTGAACTGTGGTGAACACATTATATGTTATTCTTTGAAGTATAACTACATCAAGTCACATGTGACGGGCCACAGTCTTACTCTGAACACACCCTGATTGTTGTGGGTCAGATTAAGGCATACTTGCCAACCTTTTAAATGAAAAATCAGAAGATTTTATGCCTGCCCCGAGAATGGTTCATTCCACATGGGAATGCCCAAATCCAACAGGAAATGCCCGTTTAGGGGGGGGTTTACCTAGGTCCTGACCGGTTTGTTCCCCAGTTGGTGGGTGTCTGTGGGAGGGTGCAGCCAATCACAGACCACAACGTCACATGCACATTTGAAAGTTTTAATATGTTTTAGGAAAGAAGGGAGAACTATTACCTATTAAGGAACACAGATATAGTTATTTTTCATATGTGAAGGCACAAACGGGGTTGTCATTTCTGTTTAGGGACAGAAAAGGGTATTATTTTTTTTTCAAGGAACCACAAAGGTGTTACTTTTATTGACAGACATGGACTATTGTTACTGTCAAGGCTACAATAATATTGTCTAGAGGCACAAAAGTGGAATCATTACTTTGCTGGGATCAAAGTTGTGAACATTACTACTGTGAGGAGCACAGGGCATGGAGGGAGAATCATTATTCTGTTGGTCACTAAGAGGAGCAAAGAACAAATAATTGTGTGGTGCCTAAAAGGGGCGCTATTACTAGTTGTGGGCACTTAAAAGATCCCTATTACTGTGGAGGTAATATTACTATGTGGCAGGGGTGTAACTAAGCAGTTTTATCTGGAGCTTGTGCCCCAGATAAAAATGCCGCTGTCTCAAACTTCAGTGCCCTGAACAGGCTTCCGGGCAACTGTGGTCTTTCCAACTGTACAGTTGAAAGCTACTTCAGAGCAAGGAGCGAAAACCCCTTGCCATGCGGAGTACTCCGTTGGGTTGCAAGCAGGCTAGTGGATTACCAGAGGATACGGAACAGGCGATATGATGTAGGAATTTCATCACGCCGCTTATGCCGGGAATGGAGTGATGATGTCACACCACCTGTGCAGTATATTTACTATTTTGCCATAGGAAAACTTAAACTCTATCAGTTCTCCATATGTTATAAACTAAAACGTAACTTTTATTATATCTAACTCTTAACCTCTATACACACTATTTAAAAACCTGATCTCTATCCTCATCATTTAACCCTTTTTGCTTCTGAAAGAGGGAATAACTCCCTTTCTATCATCAAGTCTGGTGGAACCCCACCTATTAACAGGAGAGCCTTATATCTATAGCAAAGTACTAGCTTCAGTAAGGGATCCCAAGCCAACTACTTGGGCAGTCTTTCCCTATATCTCATAGACACAGAACAAATAAGGCCCCCTTGTGACACCGTCTGCAGCAGGTGACACTTGTAGACAGAGGTGAGAGATCACAATTTAAAACGTCATGCCTGACCTCGCCGACATGTTTCGCCAGCTAACTGGCTTTATCAAGGCTTAGAGGTCCGATCACATGTGGTCTGAGCTCACTTCCTTTTATATCATGTTAGGTAAACACCCCATACAGGTGCTCACCAATTAGCTATCAGAGAATCCACATAAAACCCACTCCCCCTTCCGCGCGTGCACACTCATAACATGTCCTGCTGAAGCTGCCACCATGCTCTCATGAGCCAACAACCTTCAGTCAAATTTGCCATCTCCATAATAGGCTTGCGCCCCATCTTACCGTACTGCCCGTGCCAATGCACTGCACCAACAAACACCTCAGCCCTGACTGTGATGGGCTTCCATCTCACTTCTCTCATATTATTGCAACTGCGTGCCTCACCTAGAATGAACTAAGCAGACTAGGTATCACATTACACAGCACACTGCCATCTTTGTCAATTCCCTTCTCTTCAATATCTAATATGCATATTCATTGAGAATATAAACTCCACTGTACAATAGACCACTGTCATATTATCTTCCCATAAAGCTCTTCTCCTATGTATGTAATATGCATATTCATTCCAATAGAGCTGCAGACCCCATTAAATACATGTTCCACTGCATTGTTTGTCTCAAGACTATATTCATAAACTACTTCTCTTTCACATGTAATATTCATACTCATTTTAATAATACTGTAGGCCCTATTGCGAGATTCCCAATTTTTTGGAGATTATGTGACCACCTGTGCAGGACACAAGGAAGCAGTTAATCAACAGGAGACTGTATTATTTTTAATTTATTTTTATTTTGGGCCCTATATAACTACCTACCTACTTGGGGGGACCTATATAAATAGCACACAATTCGATTGACCACACAAACTACTGGGGGAAGCTATATATCTACCTACTGGGGGGACCTGTAGACCTACTAACCTACTGAAGTGACCTATACCTACCTAACTACTGAGAGGACCTATATACCTACCTACCTACTGGTGGACCTATATACTTACATACTTTCTCGGGGGGCCTATATACCTAACTTACTACTAAGATGACCTATATACCTACCTACTTTCTGGGGAAACTATGTACCTACCAACCAACTGGAGGTCCTATATACATACATACGTACTGGGGGCCCTACATAATTTCCTAACTACTGAAAGTGCCTATATACATAACTACTTACAGCGGTGCCCTATATAACTACTTACCTACAGGGAGTCCTATATACCTACCTACTTACTAGGCTGGCCTATATAAATACCTGCCTTCTTTAGGGGGGCTATATATCTACCTACTGAGGGGACCTATATACCTACCTTCCTACCATTTGGGGTTATATGAACTACCTTCATTGGGCCATGTATATATATAAACTACCTTAATGGAGCCTAAATACGTACCTATCTACTGAGAGGACCTATATACCTACCTACTTACTGGGGACAATATAAACCTACCTATCTACTTACTAAGTGGTCCTATATACCTAACTCATTAGAGAAGACGTCACCTGTAAGTTACTGGATGTAACTGCATTGTATTCACTTATAAGTCTGCTGTGTGCTTGCACACAACTGGTATCTACCACTATCTGGTCACTGTATGGCGGTGGTATATGTCTGCAGAGCCTGTGTACACTGGTTATCTACCACTATATGGCCACTGTATGGCAGTTATATATGTCTGCAGAGTGCCTGCATACATCTAATTGTCACATGTGTTGGTTGCATTTGGGCATGGCCTGGCAGTATTATTTGGGCCTCAAGTAATAAAATTGAGTCTTGGTATTGTAGGATTTTTGTTTTGTACAAATAAAACGTATGGTACATTTTCTCCATGTATAGGTACATTACTTGGTAACTGTTTAACTGTTATTTATGAGGTATTGCACTCATAGATGAGCGCTTTTTAAAAGCAAATTATTCAACGCTGATTTTCAAAATACAGTGTACTGGAAGGATGATGGACAGGATCTATGTGAAATACACATAACATTACTGATAGGAACATATGTCTTCTTCTTCTCTGTAAAAATACATGCCATGGTTTACGATGTAGCGTGCAAAAAATAACACAGAGGGCTTGTGCCCGAATGTTTTAGGACCCTAGCAATGCCCCTGCTATGTAAGTTAGGAGAGGTGGCACTTTTACATTGTTGGGCACAAAGGAGGAAACCATGGATCAAACAAGAAGATCAAAGTGGCTCCACAGATGCTTATTTGGGTTAAGGTTAAGTACTTGGAAGTGTTGGTAATGCTTTTCCAACCAATTTCAGACATTACTAACTGTGTGACATATTGCATTGTCTTGCTGGAAGATCCAATCCATGGCAGGGAGGACAATCAGTACAGTATGTGTGGGTGCACATGATCTGCAAGGATGGATTCATACCCAAATCAATTGAGCATGCCTTCCACATGGATGAGTGACCCAGAGAATGACACAACAACATTTCCCAGACCATAACGCTGCCACCACCAGCCTATGCTCTTCTAGAAATGGTTTCAGGGTGTTTGTTCTCTGATGTTTCTTGCCTGACACATCCACGTCCATCCTTTCATGAAGTAAAAAAAGTGACTCTTTGGAGAAGGCAACCCTTTGCCAATTAGAGGAGGTCCAAAAAGGTTTTTCGGCCGATGTATTTTGATTGCTGAGGAGCAATGACATCTGTTTACGTTGAAGCCCAATATGCATTAGGCCATGTTCACACGGCTTAAAATGGGCTGTATTTTGGTCCGTAATTACGCGCCGAAGTGCGCAAATTACGGGCTGAAAACGGCCCATTCATTACGGTAATCCACAGTTCTCATAGAGAACTATGGATTACGTCTCCTCTCCCTGCTCGGCGAATACACCGGGCGGGGAGTTAATTGACATCTCATTTTGTAGCGGCGTATACGTGCCTCTAGCAATGATTGTCTATGGGCCGGCGAGGTGCCGGCCCCCCGCTCCCTCCCCCGCTCCCGCCCCGGCCACACGGCGTAACTGCGGGGCGTAATTACGTCCCGCAGTTAACCCGTGTGAACATAGCCTTAGAGTTTCCTGAAATTCCGTTTTAAACATCCCTTTAGTCGTCCCCTGGCTCATTGTGGTGGTGAGCTGCTCCACTGTAGCACATTCTCCTTCGCTCACCTTCGTAGCCAATGTTCAAGTCTCAAAACAATGTAGTAGTTTCCACATTGCTTATTAAAATTGGTGCCATTTGTCCACTCATGATACACCTTAACGACAGCAGCACCTTAACAGTTCACAAACTGCGCAGTCTCACAAGTACTGCCACAAGTACTGGGTACTTTTTCCCATTAGAACATCTTATATACCCACCAAGCCAGATCACAACATGTGACTTCCTTCATGAGCCAGAGCTGTTAACACTAAGGGGGACATGTATGATCGGGCTTTTCACTTCTTTTCTGGTGTATAATGCGCCTCACTGTGCCGTCTCCGCTGTCGGATGCACCTCCCCTATGTGTTAGGCGCATTCTGCGAAAGCTTCGCCACTTTGTAATGCGCCTAACATGAAGGGGCGTTCTGGGGTGGGACGCACCACATTCGAAAACTTCGACGCATGTATGAATGCGGGTCGGAAAAGTGAGCTTTACAGCTCCGACAGGCAGGCCAATTTCAATGTGGTCTGTCTGAGCCGGAGGCGTCGAAGTTTACACTGCATTTATGAGCACACTTCGGCCACCAACATACATCAGGCGCAGTTTTCACCAAAAAAAGTGAATCAATATACTTCGACACGCTGAAGTTCATACATGTCCCCCATAAAGTAGAAAGTAGTCATAATGTGAACTGAATGTGAATATGATACTATAAAGTCCGTTATGATGGTAATATTGCTCTGTGTAAAGTTTCATAGTTTCATAGTTTCATAGTTTGTAAGGCTAAAAAAAAGACAAGTCGTCCATCTAGTTCAGCCTGTTGTGCTAAGGTGTTGATCCAGAGGAAGGCAAAAACCCCCAATGAGGTAGAAGCCAATTGTCCTCATTTTAGGGAAAAAATTCCTTCCTGACTCCAATCTGGCAATCAGAAAAATCCCTGGATCAATGACCCCTCTCCTGAATCCTAGTCACTGTAACTTGTTATATTATTACGCTCCAGAAATGCATCCAAACCCTTTTTGAACTCGGTTATTGAATTCACCATGACAAGTCCCTCTGGCAGAGAATTCCATAGTCTCACTGCTCTTACAGTAAAGAATCCCTTTCTATGTTTATGTAGAAACTTTCGTTCCTCAAGACGTAGAGGATGCCCCCTTGTTCTAGATACAGTCCTGTGTATAAATAAATCTTGGGAGAGATCTCTATATTGACCTTTGATGTATTTAAACATATGTATTATGTCCCCCCGAAGCCTTCTTTTCTCTAAACTAAATAACCCTAATCTTGCTAATCTTTCTGGGTACTGTAGTCCACCCAGTCCTTTTATTATTTTTAGTTGCCCCCCCTTTTGTACCGCCCAAGCTCAAAAAAAGTCTTTTTCCCTTTAAACTGGGCCCAAAAACTGTACACAATATTCCATGGGGGGGCCAAACCCGGGTGACTTGTAAAATGGGAGAATAATGTTCTCATCAGGGCATCTATGCCCCTTTTTAATGCACCCCATGATCCTTTTTTTTTGGGGCTGCTCTCCCTGACACGGGCTAAAAACCAAATTAATTTTAACTGCCACCAGGATTCCCCAAGTCCTTCTCCAGGGCATTTTTAACCCAGTTTTTTTTCCTTTAACATTTAACATGTAAGGGGAATTTCCCTCTTCCCCCATGGGGCTTTAACCTTGCAAAAAATCAGTGTTAAACTCATCGCCTTTTCCCCTGCCCGGGGTTTCCCAACTTATCCAGAACCCTTTGTAAAAAAAAAAATTATCCTCTATTGTGTTTTTTAAATTTTAACGATTTTAGTTCGTCTGCAAAGATCGATATTCTACTGTGAAATTCCCTTTTAAGATCTTTAATGAAAATTTTTAAAGAGGATAGGGCCCAATACGGACCCTTGTGGTACCCCACTAAACAGCGATCCAGTCCGAAAAGTACCTTTAAATTTAAACTTTTAAACCCTTTGTTTTCTATCAGTGAGCCATTTACTTACCCACTTGCACACATTTTCCCCCCAGCCCAAAGCTTTCCCTCTTTTTATTTCCCAAACCCCTTTTTAAGGTCACCGTATAAAATGCTTTAGAAAAATCTAATATTTTGACACCAGTGCCTCCCCCCGCCATCTAGCACTGACTTCCTCAAAGAAGCTGATGAGTTTAAACCGGGACAGGACCGATCCTTCATGAACCCATGCTGGAACGGCTTATACATTTTTTTTTCAGTGAGATCCCCCGGGGGATAGCATCCCCGAAAAAACCCTTTTAAAAACATTTTCCCTAAAACAAGGTTAAGCTTACGGCCAAAATTTTCCGGGATCACTTTTTGCCCCCTTTTTAAATTTTGGCCCCACATTTGCTAGGGCCCAACCTTTTGGGGGACATACCCATTTAAAAGACGTCCCATGAAAATTAAGAATGGGGGCCCCAATCTATGCCCATCACTTAACTCTCTTGGGACAGTGGGTGAAATGCCATCGGGCCGGGGGGATTTGTCAATTTTAATTTTCCAAAACAGAGCTGCACTTCTTCCGGGGTTAGACAAGAAACTTTTAATTTTGGAGTTTACCACATCTCCGTTAAACGGGAAAGGGGTCATCCTCCTCGGTAAAAACAGGGGAGAAAAAAGTGTTAAATTTCCCTTTGTTTTTTTTCTCATCGCCCCCTACTGCTCTTTCCCCCCCTCAGAAAATTTTCAAGGGCCAACATTTTTCTGTTTTAATCTTTTTACTTTTTTAATATTTTTTAAAAAATTTTTTGGGGGTTTAGTTTTTACTTTCTATAGCAATATGACTTTCCGTCCCAGCTTTGCTTTTTTTAATCAAATTTTCACACTTTTTTTTTTTTTCCCTAAACTTCTTATGCCCTTCACGCCCCCTGTTTTAGTAGGAAAAACCCCGCTTTTTTTTTGGGTTTTTTTTATTGCCTTTTACATCCCTGTTGATCCACTTTGGGGTTTTTTTCCTTTTTCAATTTTTTTTTACCAAAAGGTAGGGTACCTCCACATTTTTAGCCTAGGATGTTTTAAAAAAAATATCCCATTTATTTTTTTTTTTCTGCCTTTTTTTAAAAACACTTTGCCCGTCAATAGGGGTTTAGGGCCTCCCAAACCAGAATAAAATTACCTTTCCCAAAAATTCAGTGTTTTTGGGGGCTCCTTGACAAAAAACTCTTTTGAAGGATAAAGGGAAATTTAAATATAAATGGCAAAAATTCCCTAGGTCCCCCCAAAACCTAACCCTTTTGTTACTTTTCAGGCCCTTTTAAAGTTAATTTTAGGTCTAAAGGGGCCCCTTTCCTCTAGTCTTTCCCTGAAACCATTTGGCAAAGGAAAATTATAAATTATTATTGAAAAAAAATCTGTTTCCTTTTTTAAAGCAAACAAAGCTTTAAATTTTCCCAAATTTTGTGTCTGGAAGTTAAAGGTCGCCCATAAAAAAAAAACCCTCATTTTGATTAGCCCCCCCAACCTTTTTGCCCGAGGAGTACATCTTCCATGGGTTCTGTTTTTTTTTGGGGGGCCTAAGAAAACCCCCCTTTTATAATAATTTTATTGTTACCCCCAGGGGAAATTTTTTCCCCAAATAATGATTCCAATGTTCATTTCCCTTACCTAATTTTCCCGCAGTGATGGCTTCAACAGGATTTTAATAGAACAGACACCCCCCCTTTTTCCCCGATTTTTAACGATCCTTTCTAAATAGACTGAAAACCCTGCAATTAACCGCCCACCCGTAGCTCTCGTCCAGCCAGTCTCATTTTAATCCCCCAATGCCCCATTTTTTTTTCCTTCAGCAAATTAATCCCTTCAAGTTCATTAATTTTTTGGTAAACCCCTCCTGGCTTTGGTCACATGCTTTTTATAGTTTTTCAGTTTTTTTTTCCCTTTTTCTCCCTGACTTTTATCTTTTGCCCTACACCCCCCCCCCCACTCCCCCCCCCCTTTTTTAAATTCCCTAATTCCCACCCTCTCAAATCTTCACAAACTTGCATGCTATTTTTTGTAGTTACCCTCCCCCCCCCATCCCTAGTTTAAATTTTCCCTTTCCATTGTTTTGCTTTTCGCAACAGTAATTTCACAGAAAAGGGGTTTTGGGGTTTAAATTTTAAAAATCACGAAAAAAAGGCTATACTTACTGCTACACAGGCAGGTGAAAAATCCATTCACAAAAAAAAAAGGAAAAGGAAATATAAAACCCTTCCAAAAATTCCCTTTTTAACGGTAAACTGCACAGGTGCAAAAATACTAAATGCCCAACCACTCACACACCTACTATCCATGATAGTGATTTCTAGTATTACAATAGCACATAAAATATTCCCTTATATACAGCCCTTTCAAATAGGGGTTCCTGTGGTTCATCATGCTGAACATTACAACATATTGATGATGACACTATTGTTTGATTAAGCAATCACCCCCTCATACTGTAGGTAGTAGGCGTTTGAATGGTTGTTTAGCAGTATTTTTGCACCTTTGTGGTTGTGTGTCTCTTCTGAATACTGGTGTGAACTGATTTTTATTCTGTTTTGAAATTTAAATTCACTAAGCACTTCCCTCCCCGCAGGGTTTGCAGGTGTGTAAATTTTTAATTGTTCATCATTTCTTTGCACCTGTAAATTTTTTCCCCCCAAGTACCCCAAAAGGTTTTTTTTTTTGCCTCCAAACGGAAAAGGGGGTTTTTTTTTTAACCTGCCTCTGTAGCAGTAAGTTAAATTTTCATAAATAGAAATGGAACTAATAAATCTGAAATAAAGCCAGTTATGGTAGTGGTTATAGTGTGGCAGCATTACTTGGACCTTGTATATATATCTTTTGAAAAATATTGGCCTTTTTTTTTTTGTTTAGAAAGGATTGAAGGGTTGCGCCAGGGGTCCGTGGTTCCCCGGGCGGTCGCACCCGCGTTCCCCCGGGGGGGTTTCCCCGGGGGGGGAGGGGTGGGGCCCCGGACCGCACGGGCCGGTCTGGCGCCACCTGTCCCATCCACTCACCTGGCCTCGCTCCCGTCCGGTTCTTCGCCCCCTGCCCCCCCGGGAATGCGCGTGGCGCCCCCTAGCGCACGCGCGCGCCTTTCCCGGGAACTTTTAAAAAGGGACAGGGGCCCGGAAATTTTGGGTAATTCCCGGGGCGCTGCCCTATATAATTTTGCACCCCCCTTCCCCCTTCCCTGTTTATCTAGTTGCCCCCCGGGCCTTTAAAGCTAAACGTTCCCAAAGTGTTTTTTCTTCGCCCTACCATGAAACCAAACCTCTTGCAACGTTTTCCCCCCCAACTCCGAACCTTTCCCGCCTGCCCTGACCTTTCCTCCCCTGCCCCACGCCCAACGCCCAAATTGCCGCCTCCCCGACCTTCTCCCCTCCCACAACTCCCTTTCCCCGAAAAAAAGGGCCTTCTGAAACCCCCCGCTGCACCTCGGCCGCAAACCCGGCAAAGAAAGTCACGTCGGGGGGGACAACCCTTTGGTACCCACCCCCCGGCCCCAACCCAAACCCGCTTGCGGGGGGCTCGGTGAAGACCGGGGGCTATTAAATTTCCTTTCCCCCTGGCTTGGTTTAAAAACTATCATCGCTTGCGGTGGCCCGGGCGGTTTCCAAACTACCCAGCCGCTACTTTAATTTCCACCATGGTTTCCCGCCAAGGTTTGCCCCTGCCAACATCGTGGGATTTTACGCTTTTGGTTTGCCCAGCGTCCAAAAAGAAAAAAATCGCACAAAAAGGAAACAGCATTTTGGGGCCACCCCCTCCGCCATGATGCGCACTCCTCGCTTTCCCACAAACCCCCCTTTGGGGCCCCCCCCGTGGGTGATTTCCGTCAACTCAGCCCCCCCCTTTTAAAACCGGGGGACCCAAGCTTCAGCCCCCCTTACCCACCCAGCTTTCCGGGGACCCCAAGCTCTGCCGGGGTTTCATTACCCAGTGCTCTATGCACATAAACTGAGGCGGATCATTTTCCTTCGGAGAAAATTCAAAGGTGGCCTTCGGGTGAGCCTACAAAGGGGAAGGCCCTGGTTTTGGGCAACTCCTCTCTGGGACGGGAAAACGACCCGTGATTTGCGGATCTAAAAGCCCCTTCCCCCCGGAAATTTCCCGCACCTTTTTCCGAGGACCGGAAACATGCTTCCTCTGCTAAACCCCCCGCCCTCTTAAAACCTTTCGCCCAAGGCACTCCTCGGGGGGTGACTATGGGGTTCCCGTTCCCTACCGGGTTTAGGGAGCTTTTTTGGGGAAATGATGCCCCCCCCTGTCCCCACTTTCAAAAAGGCCGCCCCAGGGGGGGTTTTTAAAGACCTTTGGGGGCAGCAAGAGACCCCCCCTCCCCCCCTGAGGAATAATTCTTCTAAAAACCCAATATTGAGAAAGGTTCGCAAAAAGAGGCAGGGGGGAGGCGCCAGGAAAAAAGAACGCACGCCCCCGCGGGGGGTTTAAATTCCGGGCCCCGGTTTTTCACATCCTCCATTACTTTTCTCCTAAAAGCCTCGAGGTGGAACCCATGCAATGGCCGGGTTTCCCATTTTATCGGAGCGGGAGCTAAACCCGTCGCCAAACCCCGAAAGCTATGTCTTTTATTTGCCCCAAACCCACCATTTCCGCAAAAACCTTCCGCTCCCGCCCCCCACGCCCGGGGAAAACACTCCCCAACCTAGGAGCCGTGGGTCCTAGGTGCATTTTTCCCTCCTCTCCACGTTTATGATGCCCCTTGGGGGTGACATCGATGCGGTTTTCATCCCTTCTGGAGTTTCCCGCCTTCCTGGATTCGGGGGCTGCAGGGAACTTCATCTTAGCCTCAAAGGGAACCCTTTTTCCGGGATTTCCTGTAGTCCGGCGGGGAAACCGCTGCTTATATCTTCGGTCAGTGGGGAAACCCTCCGTGACCCCATCCCCTTTCATAAAAACCCCGGGCCGTACACCCGTTGGGGGGTCTGCATAAAAGGAAAAAGATCATGTTTCCCCCCGTTCTGTCCCGTGCTTCCCCGGGGATCCCTTGGGGCTTTCCCCGGCTGCAAAAGCACGCCCCCAAAGTCGATTTGGGGGACACGAAGCCCCCTTTTTGGGAAACCGGGAAAGTCAGAACTGGGTGCTTGGAGGGGCCACGCCCGTTCCTTTCCACCCCCCCCGCCTCCGTTTGTCAAGCCATTGCCCAAACCCTGCCGGGCCGGGGTACCAGGGCTTTTGGAAAAGTAAACCCCCGAAAAGAGGCTGAAAACCCCTGCCACCACAAAGGGCCCCTTCCCACGTTTTCCCCCTTGACCTCCTGCCAAGGGAACCCTTCCCCAACCCCGGGGGGGGGGCTACCCGTGTCCGGCCAGAGACTTCAGGGCCCTGGGCCGCCCACAATTTTGGGAGAATTTAGCAAAAGGATTCATTCTAATTTTTCCCCCTCCCCACCGGAGCCCCCGGGGTTTTTTTTTCGTGCAAAAAGAAGGGGGTTTTCCCCCCGCCTTTTAAAAAGACACATGGTCAAAAAAAGAAACACCCTAAAAAAACCGAAACCCCCCTCCCACGATCTCAGAGCTTTTTGACCCCTACCAAAGGGGGGAAAAAAAGGGTTTTTCCCAAATTGGGGTCTGAAGGACCTATAACCTCAACCGAAAAATGGAGGGGGGTTAGTGGAAGACCCCCGTTTAAAAAACCCGAGATGGGCATTTTTAGTATCTGTGATCCCTTTGGGGTCTGTAACCCCCCAGCCCGGGGTTCCAAGAACTCGTAAATGAATTTTTCCCGGGGGTTCTTGTACAAATGTGCATAGTGTACCTAGATGACATCCTATTTTCTCCTCTGAATTTTTTCGGGGCTCACCAGGCTCAGTACCCAGGTTCTGCAACGTCTGCGCAGCAACCCATTGTACGCCAAGCTGGAAATCTTAAATTTCCATCGGACCTCCCACCATCTCGGCTACATAGTCTCGGGTGAAGGCCTAAAAATGGACCCCCGCAAAAAATCAACCCCCCGGTACTTCAGTGGCCCCGTCCTTCGGTCTTCGGGCAAAAACAGCGCTTCCTGGGCCCCCGTGAACTATTACCGACAATTTAAATTCCCCCCTTTCTTTTCCCCCCTTGGGTGTCCTATCGTGGCTCTTACAGGAAGAAGGGGAAAACCCCAGAGGCGGGGCCCCGGAGGGCCCAGAAGGGGTTTTTGGGGTCTAAAGACGGCCTTCCCACAGCCCCTGTCTTTGGGCCGGGGCCCGATTCCCCAAGGCCGTTTCCTTGGAGGGGAAGCCTCTTTCCCTGGGGGCATGGGGGCCTTTCCCCACGGGAGAAAGCTCCAAAGGCCCAAAGGGTTTTCCAAAATTTGGGTTCTTCTCAAAGACCTTTTTCCCTCCCCCGGCGAGGGGAAAATATGAATTGGGGGCCGGAAAATCTTGGCCACAAGTTGGCCCCAAGGGGTTTGGGGGAAATCGGGTTGGGGGGGGCTCCCTCATCCAATCAACCCTCTTTACGGACCACAAAAAATTTTTTGTTCTTTTAAAGGCCCCAAAACAAACCCACGCCAAGCCCGGTTGGGCCTTTTTTTTTTCACGGTTTTTAATTTCATATACATTTTCCGGCCTGCTGAGGGAAAAACACAAGGGGATGCCCCTCCTCGTGCCTCGGAAAGTGGCATTTAAGAACCCCCGTCACAACAAATTTTATCTCCCCCGAAAAGGTTTTGGTTTCCGGGGTCCCCCAGTCTCCAAACCCTCCCTATGGGGGAAGACGTACGTGGGCCCCCGGCACTCAGGAGGGGGGATTCGGAGTGGGGGGATAGCTTCCCCTTTGGGGGCTGGGGCATCCCGGAGCTCGGAAGTCTTTTTTCATTGAAACTCCCGGCAAAAAAACTGGGGGCCGACTCTAGCACCGGATTTTCAAGGAAAAATAAAAAACCCCCGCCGTGTCCTTTTGCTCGGAACAAGGGCCCACGCCACAGCCCACTGGGCCTCTTGCATCCCTTCCTTTTCCGAAAAAACCCCTGGAAAGCACATAACAAGGGGCTTGTCACGGATCTACCAGTTTCCTCTGGGAATTCGGTCATCTGGGTTTGGGGAAAAGAAAAAGGTTCTCAAAATGTCCCACTTTGTGCCTCTCCTGGCCGCCCCCTGCCCCACAATTTGGCTTTCTTTTTTTTCCGGCATTTTTCCGGCTTTATGGACTGCCCTCACACATTGTCTCCGACCGCCCGGGGTTTTTAATTTTTTTTCCCGTTTTTTGGGGTGCTTTTTGCTTTCCCTCTGCAAGTCAAGTTGGACTTTTTATTTGGCCCCATCACCCTCACCCCCAAAGGGGGAGGTTTGGGGAGGGGGAACCAATTCGGGAGAAAACCCGCGTCACTATTTTTGTCCGGCCTCAGGAAAAACTGGACCGGCTGCTCCTGGGGGCCCAAAATTTTTATAAAAACCACGGACTTTCCGGGGGGCTGCCCGGCCTTCCCCCCCCATTCTTTTTAGTCTATGGCCGCCACCCGGGACCCCCCCCCCCCCTTTTTTCCTTTCCTCCTAACTCGGATGTTTCCCCCGCAACGACCCCCGGGTTTGGAAACAAGGGCCATCTGGCAGGGGAAAACGATTTTTCCCCTACTTCGGGCCTCCGCCCTTTGAAGTTTTCAGGCGGACAAAAAGGGGAAAAACCCCCCCCGACTTTTCCCCCCCCGGGGGCCAAGTTTTGGGTCTCTTCAAGATAAATTGCGCCTGAAGGGCCCCAGTCCTTAAAAAATGGGGCCCTTCCGGGTTCCTCGGACCCTTCAAGGTTCTTTGGCATTTTAACCCTGTACATACAAGCTCTGTTTGCCTCCATCCTTCAATCCACAACCCCATTTCAAAGTGTCCCCCCCCTTAAGCCCCTGGTGCTGAAAAAGGGTTTTCTCGAAGAATGTACGCCTTCCCCAAAGGGCCAATTTCCCCTGACATCTTTTGAGGTAAAAGGGCTTTTAAAAATATGAAAACGGCCAGAGGGAGACGTTTTTTTCCTCATGGATTGGAAGGGGCCCCCCGGACCCAGGGAAAATTTCCCGGGGGCCCCGGGAAAACCAATATCCTAAACGGGACCCCCATCCTCAGATTTCTGCGGGCCCAAAAATGGGGGAGGCCTTTAAAGGGGGGGGGGGGACGATCGGTTGCGCCGTGGTCCTTGGGTTTGGGCCCCGTCCCCAAACCCGCGTTCCCCGCGGCGGGTCCCCGGCGGGGACGGGGGGGACCGCGGACCCCACGCCGGGTTTGTGGGGCCACCCGTCCCCTCCACACCCGGCCTCGCCCCCGGGCCAGCCTCATCCCCTTTCCGGGCCGGAATGCGCGTGCTCGCCCCCCAGCGCTCGCGCCGGTTTTACGTACATTTAAAGGGACAGTGCGCCGGGAATTGGGTAATTTTCCGGGCGCTGTCCCCAAAAAAATTTTCACCCCCGTCACTTCCCTGCTGGATCTATTTGCCCTCGGGCCCTTTGCTTAAAACGTTTTTCCCCAAGTGTGTTTTTCACCCAAAAATGCCAAGACCCTTGGGTACGTTTTCCCGACTCCCCAACCTCGCCGTCTGCCCTGACCTTTCCCGCCTTCCACACCAAAAACCATTCCCCCCCCTTTCCCGACCCTTCCCGCCCGCCCACCCAAATACGAAATTTCCCCCCCCTAATTTCGCTTCTGTACCTCGCGCCCTCGGGCCCCCCCCGCAAGCAAGTCCCAAAGACAGGGGGGGCGACCTGGTAAACCCTCACCCCAAAAAAACAAGTCCAACCCCCTTTTCGGGGCTCCCGGTGAAGACCGGGGGGACTTAGATTTTCCCTTTCCCTGGCGGGCTTAAAATAACATCGCTTTCGGTGGTCCGGCGGATCCACTACCCAGCCGCAAAGTTAAAATTTTTTACTAATCTGTTTTTGGGGGAAAAATTTAATGATGATAAAGGGGTTTTTTTTTAAAAACTTTAAAAGGAAAATAAAAAACCCTTTTTTTGGGGTTGTGTGACATGGGTATAACTATAGCTGTAGCAGCCATAGCAGCTGCTATGAAGTCCTAAAGTTGACTCGGCCCAGTCAGGTGCAAGAACATTGGGCCCCATTTAACAACATTTTTTGCTTTAAAAAAAGGATAAAACCACATTAAAATTTATGAAGTGTTCAGAAGTTTCTAGACACTTCTGCTCCTTGTCACACAAAGGGATGTGGCCCCAGTAAAGGATGTGGCTTAAAAATGTGTTAACGTTTAAACGTTTTTTTTCTTTTTCAGTTTAATTTTTTCTCAGATTGGGTTTGGGAAATTTCCCGGGGGGTGCCTCCTGTCAGCAGCATGTCTCTCCAAAACCCCGGGGGCTGTCTCTCCTCAAATGAAAAAACGAGACAACATAATTTTTTATAAAGCAGGGGATTTTTGAAGGTGTCTGGGTATAACAGGGCCCGTAGCCCCCCTGCCGCCCTTTTGTCTGCAGCCCCTTTACCCTAAACTCCAGCAAGGGGACCGTTTATAAGTTTTTAGTTTACAAAACAACGAAAGCCAGCAGCTGTTAATTTTAGTGGTTTCAAAACCAAATTGTACTGACAACAGGCAGAGATCTTTACTCAACCCACAAATGTCCCGGGTTCAAATAAAGATTTTCCCGCTTGCGTCAATGACATTTGATTGAAAACAATGGGGGGGGAAACAAATCAGCTTTGAAAAAGGGCCCCGCTCACTTGAACTTTTGGGCTTGTGTCAGGGGTAGAGCATGGTAGACTAGCTTTACAAAAAGGGGTTTTTGGGATTCTAGCCCCACAGGAAAATTTTTTTTTCCCCCCCTAAATTCTAAAAAAAAGTAGAGGACCTAAAATATATATTAATCTTAAATGAATTTTAAACCATACAAGCCCCCATATCATGCCCTTCCCCCAAAATATGCAATGTATCACATAGTTGGAAGTCTTGGTGTACTGCGAGGAGGGGGACACTAATAGGGAGTTTGGTGTGTATATGAAAAAAATTTAAATGTCACACATAATTTTCAATTTTTACATAGTGTACAATTTATAAAAGAAAAAAAAAAAAACTGATGGGATTACTCCAACCCTCTTCTTGCAGACCTGACCCTAAGCTGTGCCCCCCAAAAGAGTTAACAGACACAGTGTTGAATCCTTATGTTTACACTACAGGGATACGTCATAAGGAGGGGGGCTTGCATTTCGATCTGGGGAACAGAACGCCTTTTTTCCAAGTAGCACTTAAGGACGGATCTGTGGGGAGGTTAATCAACCTCTTGGAAAAACCCCCAAACAGCCAGTAATTGCCCAAACATTGACCTTTAAAACTGGGGGATGATTACATAGAGCCACAGACCTTGGTTTTACTACGATTTTTCGCTCAAGGGGGGGTAAAAAAGGTTGCAGGCAGCCAATCACCGGCCGGGGCGTGGCCGGGGGTTTTTCCCGTCTAGGGGGATATTTCCCAAAAGGCGAATGAAATGTCACCACAATCACAGGCAGGGGGGATGTCAGGGGGGAGAACGACCGGGGGGGGTTTTGACCCGCAACGCAGAAAAAGAAGACAGATTTAAAGAGAAGCTCATATCTGCTAAAAAAAGTGACAGAGGTAATGCAACCTAATTACAAAAGTGCCTATTTTTACTGTCCCCATAATCTGAGACATGATCTTTGTAATGATAAAACCCCTTTAATGGAAAGGAGTGTGGCTTAGTGTGCAATGCTGTGCCAACATTTTTAAGCCAACTTAAAAATTATATAAAATTGAACAAGAGAGTTCTAATATGCGCCACCTTTAACAACACTAAAATAAGTGTGGCGCATAGTAAGAGTGTCTTGTCATACTTTTACACTAAGGGCCACATGTATGAACCTGTTTAGGTCTAAAACTCACTCTTTTGCCCATAGGTTACTATGGGCAAAAAAGTGAGTTTTAGACCTAAACAGGTTCATACAAGTGGCCTTAAGAGTTAGACACTATTAATCTGCCTCGCTGTACCTTTTCTGTAGGGAACAATACATTTGTAGTTTAATACTATCTATCACTATTATGTGAATTCTCTGATATGTGGTGCTATTATTTATATCATTAAAGGTGTTGTCTCACCTTGCTGTTTCAAGAGCAGCTTTCATTCATGCATTCTGTCTCTTCCTTGTCAGGCTGTGGGTAATTAGAATATCAGCTCTGTATTCAAAGGTCTGCTAATTACTCTGATATGAGAGCAGGAGATGCTTATCTAAAGTTCAGAGAAGCTTCAGAGCAAAAGTAAAGAAAAAATAATTAGTCTCCCTTGTTTGTTAGATCAGATAACAGTCAAGCTGCCGGCAGTTCTGTGTGCTGTCCTGTGTGATCCATGCTATCAGATAAGACAAACAGCAGGGGAGAGCAGGTCGGTAACCTAGAGAAACCTGAGTGCACTCAACATCTCCTCAACAAAGAAAAATAAAAAAGCAATATATTTGGAAAACGTCTTCATTTACTGTCTCCTACATGTTAAAAGCTAATCTTTGTAGTGAGACAGCCCCTTTAAGTATTGCTGCTTTTGCTGTTTCTGTTTACTGTCACTGGTTATGGGTCCCATTTTTTTCTTGCTGTGGGGCCCTATGAATTCTAGTTTTACATGTTTTTAAAAAATGCCGTAGCACCCTGTGCATCTAAATTTACTAGAGGCAAATGTGTTGTTGGTAGCTACAATATTTCATTATGATTTGGCCTCCACTTTTACCACAATTTTACCCAGGGCTGCTGGTAGTTATCAGCATCTAAGAGCTCATGGGCACCGCCATATCAACAATCTGCGTTGTATTGACCTAAAGACTATGGACCTATACTGTGCTTCCATATATGTAGGTACAATATACAGAAGAAAATAATGGCATGTTCCATAATGTACCATAGATTGTGTCATCTCCTGAAAATATTACATTTAGGGAAGAATAAGTGCCCTATGTACTCACCACGTGGTAAAAAAAGGTGTCATTGGCTTAGTGAAACAGAACCATAAGAACGCCATCCTACTGGCCTTGTCACTATCACCTTGTCATGGGCATCAGGCCTAAATCTGCTCAAACTATACAATAGTCTGTATGTTACATGGTAAAATGTGTGGCGTCAACAAGCTACAATTTCTCAATAGCTACAAAGAACCCAGCAAATAAATGACAAACCCTGAATAACATTGTGTAAACATTTCTTCTGTGACATTTTCTAGAAAATTATGTAGCAGCATAATTATATTTTATGTCCTAGTGGCATTTTAAATGGATTCCTTCACTTGTCACAGACTAACACAATGTTTAATAGCAGGAAGAACAGGATAATTACTTACTTTCAGAAGACGCACATGTGAATATCATTCATTACTTAGACACGGGTGGCACTAAATGGTCTGAAGAGGTTTAAATTAAACTTTCACGAAAATAGTTCATTAGTTGACAAATGAGCTTGTAAATGACTAACAAGACTCATTGAATCATACCTCAAGAAATGAGCGCAAAGCAATGTGGTTAATTTAACATATTGGTGTGAAAGGTATAATAGAACCAACAGGAGAATCCTACAATCCTTCACATTTTTGGGTAAGTGATGGTGGATGTAAGCAGCAGTCATGGATGGTGGAGATGACTGGTCTACACCATGTTTATATTATATACCTTTAAAGGGAATGTGTGATCAAAAATGACTTATTGTTTAACTCACATTTTTATGTTCAACGCATTTTTTAAGAATTTTTGGTTATTTTTTTTTTAATTTTCAATTATCACTTTCAATATTTTTTAATAATTCTTAAGTCCTGCAGTTTTCATATTGGCCACTAGGGCTAGTAATCGTCTGACACTTCCTGTTTTGTACTTAAAGATTCTCAGTTGTCTGCTCATTATCAGCACAAGGAGGATAAAACTGAAAGGAGACACCAGTGTGAATAGATAACACAGGATCCACCAGTCACAAGAGGAGATAGTCACAGCTCCCTCTCTCACTTTCCCTGCACACTGATTTCGTACCAGGTCACAGAGCATGACTAGAAAACTCTCCTATAGAAGTGAATGGGACTGAGTCAGTCTTAAAAGGGTTGTCTCACTAGATTGATTCATCTTACCTCAGTCCTGTTTTCTTGGTTTCACTTTGAATTCAGGGGCGTGTTTACTGGCTTCTACTGGGCTGCAGTAGAAGCCAGGTCTGTAGCTATAGCAACCAGTGCTGGCAGCCTACCAGGAGAGATTGAACAAGTCTGTAGCTATAGTGACCTGAGGAGCTGATGCAACCCATACAAGAGGGGATATCTAGGAATAGGTAGGACTCTGTTAATGGACATATCTTACAAAGTGACTTGTTTTTGCAAGATCCTTAACATAAAAAGCAATCCTTGTAGCGAGACAACTCCTTTAAGTCTCCTATGTGCATGAAGTTACTGTAAAGTATCTATCTGACTGCTGTTAAAGCAGTGCAAATAAGGCCTACTGGCCAAAGGGAAAACGGCAAGATTTAAGAATTATTAAAAATATTAAAAGTGATATGAAAATTAAAAAAAACAACCAAAAATTGCTAAACAAAGTGTTTCACATAAAAATGGGACTTAAACAATGACTAATTTTTTGATGACACATTCCCTTTAAGATGTGGGACACATACAGGACAGGGGGCAAAGATAAAAATCAGACCCTTTTCAGGAGTTGCTTGACATCAGCACACTCCTAGCTAATCTTCATCCAGGGCTGGTGTTAGGTTGGATGGTACTCACTACAAAATTATCATCTGTCAAAAGGAAAAGCTACCTCACTGATGAGCAGCTTCCCTGTATTTTGATAGCACCGGTAAGATGTCGGTACCATAACCACCACTTCCTAGCAGCAGCAAAGTACAGGCAAATGCTTTATATTGTGACTAGTGTTGTGCTTTGGATTTAGGTTGGGATGATTAAGCCCAAATCAAATTCTAAACAAACCAGCAGCGACCGGCAGGAAAATCGGCAACTAAGTGGAAGCCCACTTTTTGTCCAGTCGCACTGGCAGGCCTCCCAGTGGTTGCTAGATTTTCCCACAGGCTGCCACTTGGTTGCCCAAGATTTGATTCGTGTTGAACTGACCTGACTCGAATCCAAACACTAAGGGGGACATGTATGTTCACTATATTTTTAAATGGGAGCACTCCAATATTAGGCGCGTTACAGAGCACTCGTGGAACTTTGTAATTCGCCTGAGATCGGGGGAATGCTGGAGGCGTGTCTCACTACAACTGTATGAAGCTACACATTTATAGCTTCTTTATGGCAAATCCAGGCACATTACTGCTGGAACAGGTAGAGCACTTAAAGAGTGGTTTACCGGAGCCAGAAGTGTCGCTTTATAGCTAGAATGCACCTGATTTATGACCCGCAGTAGAACAGGTTTATAGATTCAGTGCATTCTACACTATTGTGAGCAAAAAAATGGCATCTGGGCACCAAACATCATACATGTCACCCTAAATGTGTGTTTTCTAACGTTTTCTAACTGAGGAGGCTAGAAACGTCCAGATATGGCGGATCCTATGGGCCAGATGGTAACACTCGCGGTGGGTAGCCGAAGTGCAGGTCTGGATAGCCGGTGCTGGAACAGAGAACAGGGCACTGCAGGTGTAGCCGTTAAATGGATGATAGTCGACTAGGTATAGCATCAGGTACCAGCGGGAGGGGGCGGGGCAAAGTCCAATGCAGGAACAAACACCAACAACGAACTGACCAGGAGCACAGGGAGGAAGCTCCTTATGAAGCCAGGGGTCGCAGGTCACTGGGCAGGAAACAGAAACACTGTCTCTTTCAATGCAGTGCAGCACCGCATGTGTGCCGCTAGAGGAAACACGTGTGCGCACAGGACGCCAGGCAAGCCAGAGAGGACAAATGGCAGATTCGTATCTGCCAGCAGGAACAGCTGCAGGACAGACAGGAGCTGGGACAGGTGAGTGACAAGAGCCAGGGACACTAGAAGATACCTCAGCAGTGGTTGGGTCATGGGGGACACGGGCACGCCGACGGTCCATAGCAGGGACCACGGTGGGAACCGTGACAATGTGTTTGGTTCTGGTTCTCTACTTATTTATTGATCGTTGATCTGTTACTGTATTTGCAGTTCAAATATCCTTATCATTGCACTAACCACAGACTTCTCCACCTCTGCCTGCTTTATCAGTGTCACTGCGTCCAGAGCATATGTTGATAATGATGTAGATAATAGGCAAAATAATCTCTTGTATCTGTGTAGCACGATAGCTCAGTTGGTTTATTGCAAAC
>JAODAL010047450.1:0-29914 GCA_025379985.1 Phyllomedusa bahiana
TCCGTTTTCCTCGACCACGCTTCTTCCCGCCTGCCCTGACCTTGTGCCTGTCCACGACCACGAATCTGTGCCGTCTGTCCTGACCTTCTGCCTGTCCCCGACTACGAGCCTGCCTGACGATTCTGCACCACGCTATACCTCGGCTGCCACCGCAAGCAAGTCACGTCAGGGGGGACGACCTGGTAGACTCCCGCCGCAGCAAGTCCATCCCGCTTTGCGGCGGGCTCTGGTGAATACCGGGACCTACTTAGATTCCGTTCCCTGGCGTGGCTTACACCATCGCTTGCGGTGGTCCAGTGGATCCACTTCTACGTCCGGGTACGTGACATCAGCTCCCTTCTGCAGAGGTGGTGGAGCCTTGACTGGCTGCAATGGCATGCGTGCCACTGTGCGCTGCTGCTGCTGCTGCTGTTGCTGCGGCGGCAGGATGGACCACCACATCTGAGCCACGTTTCTCCCAGGCCACCGGATGGTGACGCTGCATGTCTTGACGCAGGGCCGTGGTGCCAACGTTAGCTCCCTGGCCACGCTTCACTTTCTGCCCACAGATTCTACATATACCCATATTCGCCTCCTCCGGTGTCTTAGCAAATAACTGCCACACCTCCCCCCAAAAATATATATATATATAACGTGACTGCTATGGCAGTTCATGAAAGATGTAATAGGATATGTTTTACCTGTAGAGAACAAATGATTATTTGTGAGGAGTGCTGTATGCAGTATATAGGATGCACTACCAGACCTTTACACACCAGGATTAGGGAACATATTTATGATATGAAACATCATCAATCTAGGAGTCTATCTGGTGCATCCAGGCATTTTTTAGATGTACACTTGGGTAACCTTAGCTCTTTTAAAGTTAAGGCTATTGAAATTGTACATAAACCTATGAGAGGTGGGGATTGGAGAAAGCTCCTCACTCATAGAGAGGCATTAGGGATTTTCTCGCTTGAAACTCGTTAGCCACAAGGTCTCAATTTTCGTTAATATTTGATGTATCTATATTAATATATTGTGTGCTGCTTTCTTGTCCTTTTTCTATTTCTATCCTTTTTTTTTTTTTTGTAAAATTCTCTCTATCAGTCAATGGGTTAAACTTCAGGTGTATATCTAATTAACTAATAGACATGTGTATAAGTACTTTGTTAGTCTGCTCTTTGTTTGTTACGATTTAGAGCCATGGGATAGGCTCGAAACGCGTGAACATAGCAGTGTTTTTACTTGTTGTTATAAACTGTTCAACGAATAAAGTGTATTCTTAAAGATTTTTCTATCCAAACCCGAGCACGAGTGCTGGAGCTTCTTTATCGTCATTTCTGTGCACCTAATCTGGATCCTACAGCCGGGCTCCATACTCCACTCTGCACCGTGTGTTGACGGTTTCGGCGCGGTATTCTGAGGACTGTAATTGGTGAGCGTTTACCTTCTACACTGTTTTCTATATGACTACTTTGGCTGTGGTTTATGCTCCCGTATTTTTGCCTATGGAACTGTGATAAGAATACCGCGCAAAATATATATATATATATATATATATATATATATATATATATATATATATATATATATATTTATTATATATATTATATATATATATATATTATATATAAAATATATACACTTACCGGCCACTTTATTAGGTACACCATGCTAGTAACGGGTTGGACCCCCTTTTGCCTTCAGAACTGCCTCAATTCTTCGTGGCATAGATTCCAAAAGGGTGTTGCAACGATGTCAATTGGTACCAAGGGGCCAAAGAGTGCCAAGAAAATATTCCCCACACCATGACACCACCACCACCAGCCTGAACCGTTGATACAAGGCAGGATGGATCCATGCTTTCATGTTGTTGACGTCAAATTCTGACCCTACCATCCGAATGTCGCAGCAGAAAATCGAGACTCATCAGACCAGGCAACGTTTTTCCAATCTTCTACTGTCCAATTTCGATGAGCTTGGGCAAATTGGAGCCTCAGTTTCCTGTTCTTAGCTGAAAGGAGTGGCACCCGGTGTGGTCTTCTGCTGCTGTAGCCCATCTGCTCAAAGTTCGCCGTACTGTGCGTTCAGAGATGCTCTTCTGCCTACCTTGGTTGTAACGGGTGGCTATTTGAGTCACTGTTGCCTTTCTATCAGCTCGAACCAGTCTGCCCATTCTCCTTTGACCTCTGGCATCAATAAGGCATTTCCGCCCACAGGACTGCCGCTCACTGGATGTTTTTTCTTTTCGGACCATTCTCTGTAAACCTAGAGATGGTTGTGCATGAAAATCCCAGGAGATCAGCAGTTTCTGAAATACTCAGACCAGCCCTTCTGGCACCAACAACCATGCCACGTTCAAAGGCACTCAAATCACCTTTCTTCCCCATACTGATGCTCGGTTTGAACTGCAGGAGATTGTCTTGACCATGTCTACATGCCTAAATGCATGAGTTGCCGCCATGTGATTGGCTGATTAGAAATTAAGTGTTAACGAGCAGTTGGACAGGTGTACCTAATAAAGTGGCCGGTGAGTGTATATATATATATCTTTTGTAATATGGATATAAACACACTTCCTACTACCTCTGCACCTGAGACATTCCTTATTTATCAACGATACTAACAGACGCAATCGAGCATTGTCTATATTTGGCAGAGATGCGACAGTATCGCAACATGAAAATACAGATCTTAGACAAAAAATATCAGATTTGGAGAAAGTTATGCAAAAAACAAATCAAATTATGGTGGGACAGCACTACATTACAGTCCTACCTGGACAAAGGAATGATACCGAGAGGACTTAGAGTGAATAAGTTTCCAACATTTAATTGTGATGACAACTTTATAGAAAAATGGAATGGGATTCTAAACAAATGCTCTGCAGAGCTAATGCAACTAATTATTTCACATGAACAAGAGACTCTCAACAGCCTGGAAAGTAGTCTACATGATGTTCAACAATCAATTGCTCCCTATATAGAGGATTCACTTTATCACACTTTGAATGAAAAAATCAAAAATAACATCAAGAAACTAGAAGATAGTATTGTCCAGACTAAACAAAGCAAATTTGAACGGGATTCTATGGATTATGCTCAAAATAGAATATATAAATGGCAATCTAATAATTTTTCATCTGACCGTCCTAGATCCATCTTGAAGAAATTAAGAAACAAAAAAAGAGATAAAAAAGTGTCCTTTCGTCCACTGGAAAATGATAACACTGAGACTGGCACTGATACCTCAGATTCGGGAGACATATATCGATCCCCGGGATTATGAACCAACGCATCAATATTCTGATTATGTGCCGTCAAAAAACGCACGAGGTGTCCGGGGCCATACATACCCAAGAAACGGACGTGGAGGGCGGGTAAAAAACATAGGAGGTCCGCCAATAAATCAACAAACAAGGACATGCCCAGGATGAATCGTTATCTCAGAGACATGCAAAACGGGTGATACCCAATATCTGAATTTGTCTGATTATCCAGTCTTAAATTGTTATCGGCTTGTATTTTGGGTGTGGATCATATACGGAAGGGTTTTTTTTGTTAGTAAAGGCTTGAATTATGTTCCTACAAATAATTTTAAGTCTTTTTTCAAAGATTAGGATGTTAATAAGTTTGTTAGTGCTTTAACAATTTAAGAAACATTTTTTTGAGGGATGAACACCAAACTGATGAATACAATGATGTTCTAGGCACAACCAAGATCAATCTGCTTTTCCCTAAGGTGCCTGTGTTTTTTGGGAACAGCGATCCATTCTATTGTTGGAGAATCTGGATGATGACAGATTATCTACCAATGTATCACTGTTGAAGATGTTATCTACAATAATACACAACACGGATTTTCTATCCAATAAACTCCTAGGCCAATTAATGGATGAATTTCAGCATTAGTTGACAAAAAAAGGGGGGGGGGGGGGGGGGGATAATAAATTTATCTAAAAACATATCCAGTCACGAGTGAGAAATTTAACATATAGGGAAGAATTGTTGCACGTAAGGAGATACAGAATAATCCACATATTATTTTTGAGTTCGCCCTGCAGTTTAAGGGTGAGTGTTCATAACAGGTATTTGATAAAGAACTATTGTAGAAATTAAAAAGGATGCTTGGAGATACCAAAGTCTATTTAGACATTAAACAGTGATCCCACAAACTATCTTGGTAAAACAGGTTGAGAAATTTACTGGAGGAGGGTCTTGCGTATATATTTTTACACCAAATTAAAAGATAGTGATGCTTGTTAAATATTCCGAAAATTCCTATCTTTCCGCATTTCCGAAACCACAAGGGAGTTTTTGTCCTCCACAGCTACGACTAGAGATGGCCGAAATTTCTCAAAAATTCGGTTCGGTCTCTTCGCAGAATTGTCCGACAAAATTGTCGTTCGGTTTCCGAATTACTTTGGCACGATCACTTTAAAAAAAGCTATTTCCAGGCTGGCCACCAGAGCATGCAGGGTGATGTGCAACGTTGTGCTGCTTAATATGCAGAGGGCGCTTGGTTTGGTTTCATTACAATGTTGTGTTTTAGAGTGTGACACGCTCCATGATCTGCCGCAGCTCTTAGAATCGCCTTCACTATAAACTTCCTGGCACTTAGAGGGCAAAACTGACCAAAAACACTCGTAAGCGGGAATGTAGCTGTAAAAGTCAGCTAGCGGAAAGCTGGAAAAAAACAAGCTGAGAGCTCACGGTGGCTACATTAGTGATAGAGTGTGGAAGGTTGACGGAGGCAGCCAACAGCAGCTGAGGTCAGCTGTGGCACAATGACTTTCTGGAAAGGCGGGCAATCAAAACAACAGTTTTCGGCACACTGAGGCACAATGATACAGTGTGGAGGGCACGGCTGGGGCTCGCAGCAGTATGGGTCAGAACAGTGCACAATGGGACATTATGGAGGCGCTAAACTGTATATAGGCCACTGAGTATAATGGCACAATGATACAGTGTGGAGGTCACGGCGGCAGCAGTGTGGGTACAGACTGTGTGGCACAATGACATGTATGGAGGCGGAAAAAAAAAAAGAAAACAGTATTAGGGCACAGATGTGCACCAATCACACAGTCGTGGAGTCACAGGCGGCTGCAGTTATGAGGTCAGACCGTGGCACAATGGCTTTCTGGATTGGTGGCAAAAACAGTATTATGGCCAAAGGAAAAAGGGGGGGAAGTGGCACAATGTACAGTGTGGAGGTCCACGTGGCTCGGCAGCAGTATGAGTCAGACAGTGCACAAATGCATTCTGGAGGGTGGCTAAACAGTATTACGGCCACAGGTGGCACAATATACAGTGTGGAGGTCACGGCGGCAGCAGTCTGAGGACAGACAGTGGCACAATGACAAATTCTGGAGGTGGCAAAAAAAATACAGGACGTAGCGCACACAGTGTGGTCGGGCAACGCAGCAGCGCCACGGCAGCAGAATGAGAGTCAGACAGTGGCTACAATGACACAGTGTGGAGGGCAAGACGGAGTCACAGCAGCAGATGAATGAGGTCAGAGAGTGGCACAATGAGCATACTGCAGGGTGGTGGGACCAAATTAGGATTAGGCCACAGAGCTGGCACAATTGACTGGACTTGACGCGGAGGTCACGGCGGCCAGCAGCATGTAGGTCAGGCGAGTGGCACATGACAGAGTAGTGTGGACGGTGATGACAGGAAGCAACAGCTTGAGGTCAGTGAGTGCACAATGACATCTTGCAGGTGGCAAAATAGTATTAGGCCACAGAGCGGCACACTGATGAGAGCGGAGTCACGGCTCGGGCAGCAGCCAAAAATGAGGTCAGGCAGGGCACAATGACAGGAGGAGGAGTGGAGGTGATGACAGGAGCAGAACAGCAAGACGGTCAGAGAGTGGCACAATGACATTCTTGCAGGTGCTAAATAGTATTAGGCCACAGAGCGGCACAATGGACTGAGAGCGGGGTGAGGTCACGGGCACCGGCGGCAGCATGAGGTCAGGCAGTGGCACAATGTAGAGAGTGGAGGTGATGAACAGGAGCACAGCATGAGGTAGAGGTGGCACAATGAAATTTCTGCAGGTGGGGCAATATGTAATGAGGCCACAGTGCGGCACAATGATGAGAGCGGAGGTCACGGCTGGCAGCAGCATGGAGGTTCAGGCAGTGCACAAATGACAGAGAGTGGAGGTGATGATAGGAGCAACAGATGAGGTCAGAGAGTGGCTCATTTGACATTCTGAGGTGGCAAAACAGTACCAGGCCGCTGATGTGGCACTACAATGACACAGTGTGGATGTCACGGCAACAAGCAACAATGCTGCAGCAGCATGAGCACTAGAGTGGCACAATGACAGAGTGTTGAGGTGGGTGGCAATACCAGTCCCTGGTAAGACGGTGGTCAGCGCAGATGGAGAAACTATCAGCAGATGGGTGGCACTCAGGGGGTGGGCCGGGCATTCAGAATAGTGGCTGAGGAGGTAGTTGGAACCCAGACTGACGCCTAAGGCCTTGGCTGTGTGGAAGGAAAATTCTGGCCGATACCACGCCTGATTCATCTTTGAACAAAGGTTCGAGTCGTTTCAACATTTCCCTGTGGACAGCGGAGTTCTCGCATTGGGTAACGTTGGCCCCGCGCACTGAACACCCGCTCTGATGCCACACTACTGGCCGGGCAGGCAGCTTCACTCCAATGCAAATCGGCAAGTTGCGGGTCCTCACATCCAGTTTGGCTGCCAGTAGTCAAGCGGTATCTTCCTAACTGGGGTGGCAGAGTGCTGTCCAAAGTAGGCCACTACTGTTGGTTCAGGGAATGCTCCATGTCTGTGCTGCTGCTGCTGCTGGTGACTTGCCCTCATCACTGAGGCGGGTGAAGGAAGCTGCTCATTAGGTGACTCCCGAAATTTAGATTTGGTTACTGCTGATGGAGATGGTTACATGCTCATTTAAACCCCCCCACATTCCCCACGCAGCCGCGGCTGTAGTACGTGGAGCGATGAGGTAACCCCCGGATCAGTACCTGTCTGAGGAGGATGGGACGATGTCCGCACATAGGCAGCGGCCCAACTCGATTACGGAGGAATTTTTTCACCTATTTAGTATTTTGATGTTTGTCTTCACTCTCATTAGCTGGGAAAAAGGCTACCCATTTTGGTTCCGTGTAGTGAGGGTATCCAATAGGGTGGAGAGCCAGTACAGAAGTCATACCTCTGCCGGATGCTGACTATTCGGCTGTCACTAGCCAGGCAAATAAGCATGATGCGGGGACTATCTGCACAGTGACTCGTAGGGGCTCCCATGCCTCCATTTCCACTGTATACTGCCACGGTGCTATGGGAGTACATCTGCCTCGTCTTCTCATCTCCATCCACTCTCAGCTGATCCTGTCATCCTCTCTGTCTCCTGGGTTAGAAATAGAAAATTCACTCTCATTTCACAGACAATTCGCTTTGCCTCCAATGTCCTCCTTCTCCCTCCTCCTCCTCCATTTCTAGTCCCCACGGTCTCCATTGTGGCCACGAGATGTGAGTCGCCACATCGCCCAGTCCCCTGCCCAAACAGATTTTTCAGCATCTGTTCCAGGAATGAAGCAGTGGAATGACGTTATTCATCCCGTAGTCCTGGCGACTGACAAATAACAGTGGCCTCCTCGAATGGCCTCAACTAAAACGGCAGGTGTCACGCATGAGCTGCCATGGCTGACATCAAAGTTACACAGGGGGAGTTCTTCTGTCTGCTGGATCCATCAAAAAATCGTTAATGGCCTTTCTTCTGTTATACAGTCGGTCCAACTGTGCAGGCTGGATTCAGCGGGTGAAACATCGCATTTCAAGAGCGTGTTGGGGGAGCCGTTTGCCGTGCAACTCGAGGAGGGTTGTTCCTGGCTTTGTACGAATGGATAAAGTGCATGCACAGTTTCCTGGCAATTTTTCAGATTGTTTGAAGATCGGTGGAAGACTTCAGGAACCTTTTTTACAACAGATTGAGACGTGCGGCCATGCAGGGCGCATTGGACCATCCCTCCTCAGTGCCTGCGCAGGGGACACCATGTTCCTCCCATTGTAAGTCACCATGGTTCCGATTTGCCAGTGGGCGGAGAAATGCCTCACATCGATTCGTGCTGCATGAAGCGGAGCCTGTTCCTCCCATGTGTGACTTCGTTCGCGAGGCAAGCGGTGTTGAACTGGTGACACCGCTGTGCCCTACACATGTGTCTGATGGAGCAGTACTTGTGGAGGCTGTGTTGGTGGTGGTGGTGGAGGAGGAGGAGGCGGACATTGGCGCAGTGCAGCAGCAGGCTGTTTTGACAACGTGGAGGAGGAAAGCTGGCGTTCTCCTTCCAAGTTGTTGGTTGCCTGGGGCAGGGAAGCACATTCACCCAGTGGGCCATAGAAGGACATGTTGTACTTGGCCCTGGACCGAAGTTACTGTCCTGACTTGTTACCGCGCTGCAGTTGATGTTGTACCTTGGAACAAACGCGATAAGTCACAAGGACTGACCACTTTCTGTTCTACATATTTTTGAAGTGCTGGTTACTGCCTTTTTGGGAACAGAAATTACGGCTTGGAACTCTCCATCTCGGCTCTGGCACAAGCCATTAGTTCTCTGAATGGTGAAGGAGTCCACCATTTGGGGAAAGGGACGACATGCGGAGTACCATCAAAACTTTGGACAGGACACGGTTGTGTCATGCTGCTGCACCTTTGGATGGTTGGACGCATACTGTTGCTCTTTACAATCGCCTCTCTGAACGACTGCTAGGCGCCCGATGAGTAGCGTGGCAGCTGGAGACTCTGGTCCGGGAGAGTACGATGCGAGGATGTCAAAGGAAACAGCTGCCTTATGCAGATGGTTGGTGGAGCCTTGAACTGGCTGCAGCGGCTCAGGATGGTCCACCACATATGAGCCAACGTTTTATCCCAGGCCACCGGGATGGTGACGCTGGCATGTGTTGAACGCCGCAGGGCCGGTGTTGCCAACGTTTAGATCCCTGGCCACGCTTCACTTATCTGCCCACAGATTCATACATATACCCATATTCGGCTCCTCCGGTGTATTTGCAAATAACTCTCGCCACACGCCCGAGTTGCTGATTTACGCAAAATCGCTCCGAAATGAGTGACTACTGCCGCCGCTGCCTCGCTGAGCCCCTGTGCCGTGCGCTACTGTCTTGGACCTGCACGATGCGGGTTTTCTACCGTGGCGCTTTGGCTCCCGACCTCACATCTGCTGCTTCCCTTGCTGATATCCACAGGACACACAACCACTTGGCTTGGCTGCGCCGCTGCCTGACGCGCAATGATGACGCCCTCTTTCCTGTCGATGAGGAAGCCCTTCTTCAACGGCTCTCAAGTGCGGGTCGGCTACTTCATCATCTTGTTTGTGTTTCATCTCGCTACGCTTCCTCATCACCGGTCTTGGTAAGGAGGTCTGACCTTCACCACATGACTCCCATTGCACTCTCCACATCCATTATACTTTGCCGCGCTACTGCAAGATGGCTGGGGTATTGGCCCCTTTCATTTCTCGCTGCCAACGTAGCTGTGAATGCCCTCCTCAATTGTTCATCCCTCCGCTATTTTGTGGCGCTGAGCCCATGTCCACAGAGTAGAATCACTGGCTGAGGGAACTGGATGGGACAGAGGCGGCTGAGGACAGGTGAGGGCCACGATGACCTCCGCTCCAGTGGGCCATGCAACTATGATGTTGTGTCTGAGGTTCCCACCGACTCTTGGCTGGGGTTGTCTATGTCTTTGGTGGAGGAAGAGGTTGTCCTAGTCAACCAATTCTAGATCCCTTGGGTTTGCTGGAACAACACGGATGGCCGCTAGATGAACGCGGCAGGTGTGGCCTCGCGAGTGACACCTGCTGCGACGTCCCCTGCTGTGCTGCGACCTGGCCCGTTTCAGGAAATGTTTTGTTGCCACTGCACACTCGCTGTTTTGCAGGCAAGCCCTGCCACCTCTCTGTCTGACTTACTGTGTTTGTCTAAATTGTACAGACACTGTTGATGAAGCTATCTGTATATGATATATATACATCCCTGTTTTTGGACTCCAAATGAACCGTAACAAGCTTGGGTAACCCTTGGATATTAATTGCGCTCATCAAGATGGACAGGCAGGATAAAATTTTACTTGTATGTGTCGTCTTACATGCACTTGTGTGTTTTACTAAATGTAAAAGCAAAATCAGGCTTAATTAACTTAGCTTGTGAATTTATGCTACAAGTAAATTGTCATATATTTCAGGTTGTTGAAAAAGACGGTTTATTTTTGTCAGCACACCAGCAAAAAACCAGACGCTTAATTAACCCCTGGTTGTAAAATCTGCGCCAAGAATTTGAGTCGCACAAAACTAGTACGGTGTTAAATTGAGTGTTTTCTACGCAACTCACAACAAGTGTTACAAGTTGTAATTTGCATTTGCTTGTGAATTAGGCTACACAAAAAATATATATATATTGGCGTTGAAATAGAACGGTTATTTTGTCAAGCACACAGCAAAAACAACGCTTAATTTAAACCCTGGAGGTATAATTGCGCCAAAGAATTGAGCCGCTACAACTTGTAGCGTGTTAAAGTTGGTGTTTTCTCGCACACAAACAAGAGATACAGTTGTAATTGCCTTTTGCTTTGTGATTAGGTACCAAAAAAATAATATCTATTTGGCGTTGAAAAAGACGGTTTATTTTTGTCAGCACACCAGCAAAAACAACGCTTATTAAACCACCTGGATGTTAATTTGCGCAAAAGATATTGAGACAGCACAAACCTAGTAGCGTGTTATCAAATGAGTGTTTACTCGCCACACAACAAGAGATAACAGTTGTAATTTGCTGTGCTATTGTGAATTAGGCTACCAAAAAAAAATATATATATTTGGCGTTGAAAAGGTCGGTTTTATTTTTTGTCACACACCAGCGTGAAAACAACGCTTAATTAAACCCTGGATGTAAATTGCGCCAAAAAGATTGAGCCGCACTAAATGTAGAGTGTTTCAATTGCGTGTTTTCTATCTACGCCACAAACATGAGTGTACAGTTGTAATTTGCCTTTGTTGTGAATTAGGCTACCAAAAAAAAAAAAATATATATTTTGTGCGTTTTGAAAAAGACAGGTTTATTTTTGTCAGCACACCCAGCATAACAAACGCTTTAATTAACCCCTGGATGTAAATTGCGCCAAAGAATTGAGCCGCACAAAACTCGTAGGCGTGTGACTAATTGCGTGTTTTCTACGTCCTCTCAACAAGAGATACAGTTGTTAATTTGCCTATGGCTTGTGAATTAGGCTACCAAAATAATATTATAATATTTGCGTTGAAAAGTCGGTTTTATTTTTGTCAGCACACAGCAAAATCAACGCTTAATTAACACAGCTGGTTGTAAATTGCTGAGCCAAAGAATTGTGCAGCACAAACTAGTAGCGGTGTTACTATTGCGTGTTTTCTTCGCCACAAACTAGAGACTACAGTTGTAATTTGCCTTTGATTGTTGTGATTTTGCTACATAAAAAATATTTTAATTGTGGCGTTTGAAAAAGACGGTTTATATTTGTCTGCCACACCCAGCCATAAAACTAAAGCGTATTTATCCAGCTGGATGTAATTTGCGCCAAAGAATTGTGCCGCACTAATAGTAGCTTTGTTTGAGTGTTTCTATTGGTGTTTTTTCTATGCAACACAACAAGAGTTACTTTTGTTAATTTGCAATTTGTTGTGATTTTGGCTTCCATAAAATTATTTTTTTTATTTGGCGTAGATAAAGTCGGTTTTATTTTTGTCTGACTTACAAGCAAAACAACGAGTAATTAACCCCTGGATGGATAGTGCGCCCAAAGTTTTGAGACGCACTTAGAGGTGCGTGTGTCAATTTGAGGGGTGTGATACGACCACTCAACAAGAGATCAGTTGTAATTTGCCTATTTGCTTGTGGAATTAATTAGGCATACCAAAAAATAATTATTTATATTTGGCGTTGAAATGACGGTGATTTTTGGTCAGACCTCCAAGAAATAAAACAACGCTTAATTAAACCCATGGATGTAATTTGCGCCAAAGAATTGAGCCGCACCAAACTAGGAGTGTGTACAATTGCGTGTTTTCTACGACCACACAATCAAGAGATACAGGTTGTATTTTGCTTTGCTGTGGAATTAGGCTACAAAAAAAAAAATATATATTGGCGTGAAAAGACGGTTTTATTTTTGTCAGCACACAGCAAAACCACGCTTAATTAACCCCTGGATGTAAATTGCGCCTAAGTATTGAGAAGCCCCCAAACAACTAGCTAGCTTGTGTTATCAATTGCGTGTTTTCTACGCACAAACAAGAGATAATGTGTTAATTTGCTTTGCTTGTGAATATAGCTTACCAAAAAAAATTTATATATAATTTGGCGTTGAATAAAGACGGTTTATTTTTGTCAGCACACCAAGCAAAACAACGCTTAATTAACCCGTGGAATGTAAATTGCCGCCAAAGAATTGAGTCGAACAAAACTAGTAGCTTATGTAGAGTGTTACTATTGCGTGTCTCTTCTTCGCCACTAACAAGAGACTACAGTTGTAATTTAGCCATTGCTTGGTGATTAGGTCTACCAAAAATTATGTATATATATTGGGCGTTGAATAGACGGTTTATTTGTTGTCACGCACACTGCAAAACAACGCTTAATTAACCCCTGGTGTAAATTGCGCAAAGAATTGAGCCGCACAACACTCTGTAGGTGTTACAATTGCGTGTTTTCTTACGCACAAACAAGAGTTACAGTGAGTTATTTGCCTTGACTTGTGATTTAAGGCTACCAAAAAAAAATATAGTTATTTGGCGTTGAAAAAGAAGGTATATTTTTGTCAGCACACACAGCAAAACAACGCTTAATTAACCATGGATGTAATTTGCGCAATAGAATTTCAGCAGCCAAAAATGAAGTGGTATTTGTATTGTAAAAACGCTGTTTCTTTAAATGAATACAACAGGAACTGGCTTTAGATCCCACTTGGATATTGAATGTATATGCAGCTGCTGCAGTGTCGCGACACTGGATTTCAGTTACATATACCCAAAACATCAGAAAATTAGCACATTATGAGATCAGTCTCTGAGACAAAGTGAGACCATCCCCACATGAAATCGCTGTATAACAATAATCGTTCTTCAGAAAGCGCTTATCACCCGCCAGCAGCACCTTCCCTTTCAGTTACAGTGGAGGAGTTGTCGAACTCCCAGTCGGCTCGGCGCTTCGGTTCTCTTTATAGTGCGGTGACGTCACTAGAATCCCGTCCGGTCTCTGATTGGCTTCATCTCTGCAACATGTCATGAGGCTTATGCACTTCTTCCTCCCAGGTGTGCTTTGCCCCATGTAGCGCCTTGTGCTCGCAGCCATTTTATCAATCAAAAGCACCACTTCGTTACACCGAAGTTCCCAATGTTCGACTTCGGTGACGAAACGAAGTTTTCCGGATATCTAAGAAATTAAACGAATACCACTTCGTTAGAATTCTAGATTCGGCCATCTCTAGCTAGACCCATTATCTCGGGCATTGATTCCAATATTTCAACATTTATAGCGTATGGCTGAATAGGCACCTTCAACCATTAGGACGTCGCTCACCAGTCATCTGATGGTTTTCAGGGTGATGTATTGATAATTATGGTAGATAAGTTATTACATGGCAGCCATATTTCTCATGGCTGTCTTGTGATATTATGTCTTTTTATACGCTATTCCACCACAAACTAGCTCTAAATGCACTTTGTTGCCAACTTAATAAATATTATCAGTTTTAATTGGAAGTTCTCAAACAGTTCATAATTACATTTACAGATTTCCTTTACAGCATAAATTATTTGTGTATTTGTTAAAAAAAAATTCTTTACAGTTTATGGATTTGCCCATTGGGCTCCTGTTTTTCGCCTTCATTGGCCAAAATTTATGTATCTATGTGTGGGAAGAAAGAAAAATACATCTATTCCAACCTTAATTCCTTATTTGCACTAAGGATATTTTCATGTATTCCAGGTATATTGATGACACCTTCACTTATATGCAGGGCAATATTCTGATATACCAAATTTATAGAATACATTAATAATAATCATTGTATGTATAATCTTCTATTTACGTGGGGCGAGAATAATCAGAAACAATTGCCCTTTCTAGATTTGTTTTTAGGTGGATTCATGGATTGGAAAGGTTTTTACTTGCACACTCGGAAAATCGATATCGGGCAAATGGCATTTTGTGTGCCACTAGCTGGCACCCTTTACATGTTATCGAAAACTTTCGAATGGGTGGAATGAATTTTATATGTGCTAAGCGTAATTGTAACACACAGGAAGCCTTTGATGTTGAAAAAACGAATTTTAGTGAGAGACTTAAACAAAGGGAATACAAAAAATAGCACATATATCGTGTCCATAAAATTAAAATCGGTAAATTATCTGGAGGATTGATGACATGTCGAGTAAAGGTAAAGCAGATAAAAAATTCAATATAATGTGAGTTTTGTTACCACGTTTAGTCCGTCCAATTAAGAAAATAACAACTTCCATTAGAATAAACACCTTCCCATGCTTTAATCTTGATCCAAACATTGCGTTAATTCTGGAGAAAGGGTGTAGGCTTGTGTCAACCAGAGCCAGAAAACACATAGGGAGATAGGAACTCACATAGTTATACTCGGACTACTGTTAAAGTTAAACAACAGGATGGCTTTTAATTTCTAGGGCTCCTTTAAGTTTTTGTGTGGTACTTCGAGATGTGGTTTATGTAAGTATAGGTCAGAAGTGATACTTTTCCCGTGCTTACAGGTTAAAACATATCCTATTTACATCTTTCATGATACTGCGAATGCAGTCAAGTTATATATATGATTATTTGTTGAGGAGTGATGTATGCAGTATATAGATGCCACTAACATAGACCTTTGACTCAAACAGGATTAGGGAAACTATTTATGATATGAAACTTCATCAATCTAGAGTCGATCTGGTGCATCCAGGCATTTTTTAGATGTACAACTATGGGTTAACCCTTTGCTCGTTTAAAGTTAAGGCTATTGAAATTGTATTAAACCTAAGTGACGGTAGGATTGGAGAGAAAGCTCTCACTCACAGAAGAGGCATTATGGTTTTTCTCGCTTGAAACTCGTTACCCACAAGGTCTCAATTTTCGTTCGTTTTTTTATTGTTCTCATTTATAATTATATTGTGGTGAGGCTTTCTTGTCCTTTGAACTTTTTCTCTCCCTTTTTTTTTTTTTGTAAATTCTCTCTGTCAGTCAATGGGTTAAACTTCAGGTGTATATCTAAATAAATAATAGACATGTTGGTATAAGTACTATGTTAGTCTGCTTACTTAAAGTTTGTTACGATTAAGAGCCAATGGGATAGGCTCAGAAACGCAGTGTGAAACATTGCATGTTTTTACTTGTTTGTTTTAAACTGTTCAGACGAATAAATTGTATTCTTAAAGATTTTGTTTCTATCCAAACCCGGAGAACAGTGTGGAGCTTTTTATCGTCATGTTCCTGGTCATTGCTTGGAGCTGTGGCGTGCTAGGTAAAATACATATTATAGAAAAAATGAGTGACGGGGCGAAATAAAATTTACATTTTTTTTTAAGAACTTTTTCTATCCAGTACTCAAATGATTGTTACCTTTAATTTGCAGCTCAATATCATTACTGCAATACCAAATTCACATTGCTTTTTATGTTTTTCTACTTTGACAATATAAAAATAAGTTTTTGTAGTACCATATTCCATAACTTTGTATGTTTTCATGGTCAGAACTGTATGGGTGATTTTCCGTGCATTATTTGATCTTTTTTGGGTGGGTATGTAGAGATGAGCGAGAGCACTAAAATTATTTCGAGTTCGGTCTGAACACCCGAATTTTAGAAATTCGAAACCGAATGCGAATTTATTAAAGTCAATGGGAGACTATTGTAAGGTTAATTCTTTATACTAAACAAGGTGAGGAAAAGCCGCAATTACATTCCTTAAGAGTATAAATGGAGGCATTGAACAACTTAGTGAAGACATTTGGCTCTTTGAATCACAGTAAAAAATGCACAAGTTACATTAATTCATTCCTATAAATGGCATACTGAAAAGATGTGGAATGCATATGCATAGCACACAGCGGTACAGCTGGTGGGTAAGCTGCTGCTTCAGGGGCCTACTTTGTCCACATAAGAAGACGTCGGTATTGGAAATTGGCACATAGGTTAACTGGCAGGGAGCCTTCTTTAACATTTCTGCACCAGGTCCCAAGAACATGTCATATATTGGTGGCAGCAAGTACAGAACATGCCAATGGGGAGATTATGGAGGTCAGCTGGCAGGGCTGTAGTTATTGGGGGGTGCAGTTGGTAGCCAGAGGCTGCCATCAGTCATCTATTAACCGTTTCAGGCTCCCTATGCAGCTAAATCAAATAGGCCTTCACCCATTACTAATTCTATCTTTTAGCATACTCAGTGGGCCCTTTTTATTAGGGCTCATGTCAGGACGGCAGCACCTATTTGCACCTCTGGCAGCTTTTACAGTAGCCTTACCCCGCAAAACCAGCAAAAAAAATGGACCTTTTGGACAATCTGATTGTAAGTGCACGGGAGGAGAATTACAGATGGATCACGGGGTCGGCCCAGATGAATGCAGCAATGCTGACAGTCGGGATGAAGCAGGTTGTGACTGCCGAAAGTGTGAGCTAAGATCGAGTCTTCCGACAGGAGAAAGTCAAGACCGTGTAGTGCTTAGAGAAATTTTCGACCTTACAAGAGCACTTTGGCCCCTCCATATAAATTTTAAAAAGCTTACGGTGGAACCATCACATCCTTAAGCTTAAACAACATTGGAATATTTTGCAAAAGATATTCTCACAGTTATTTTTAAAAACCATAAACTCGTTGGGAATGGGCTCAAGCAGAAGCTCAGGTTCTTTACTTGAGATGCGGACAATGTGAAGCTTCTCCTTGGGTAATGCGTGGCTGACGCTACCGTTCCACCCCAGGTGCCCTTCTCCTTGGCTTCCTTTTTCCTCCTCTCATTCTCCTTGATTGCTGGAGGAACAATATTCTAGCTCTTGGAGTGGTGAAGTGCTCAAATGGACGTTGATTCATTTTGCAAGGGGTTTTACATTAATCTGCTTGTTCACAATTACACCACACAGTTTAAATTGTAGATGCTGCCAGTCTTGAACTTGATGACATTTATGTGGCATGCCTTTTTGTGTATGGTGCCCCTTACCCCTAATGTACACAAATGTGTCCCCTCTGGTAGATGCGCTTGTATGTTGAAAGGAACAACTCCATGTTTACGGGAAGGGTCTGGAGAACATTTATGGGTTCTACACCTTATACTTTTGGTGTTCGTCACATTTTCGCACCTTTATGATGGGATGAAGGTCCATCGAGGGCATCCAGCGACTTGGGTGTCTAGTGCAGACAAACAATCATCCTCTTTGGGCCTCTTGATCTTTTGATGTAATGCCTTCTGACCCCATACTGCATGTATCATCAAAAAGTCTTAGGAATATGGTTATCCCAAGCGGTAGTTTGTATTGGGTGACATTTGGATTCAGGTTGGAATGATGAAGATGACTTTTGTGCATTGTCTGAGAGGAAGAGCGAAGTTAAAACTGCGGGATACAGTTTGTGGTTACCACTGAAAGAACAGGTTGGTGCCTCTCTATAGAAATGGATGCACAGGGAACGGACCAAGTGATGACAGGCCTGATGGTCCTGCAACTGTCGATGTGCTCGGATAGTGTGTTGTCCTGAGAACTGGAAGAAAGCGCCTTGTCTCAGTTACATCTTGCTCAACATCCTACAACCTCTTGCTCACTTACCACCTCTAGCTCACTCCATTTCAAAAAGATAAATATAAAAGTTCAAAGACTTTTTTCTTATGGGCATTGCGGTGATTGAATTGTGGTCTTTCTAACAGCATTACTCAAGCCGTTTTAAATGCTACCTTATTTTGCAATGGGGGCAAGATAAGGATTATAAACAGGAATTTTTTTTCTGGAATATTGTACAAACTCCCTAATCTTAAACTATTGCTGTGTACAGTTCCCTAAGCTAGGCTGTCCACCCCCCCTGAGTAATCTAATAGTTGCTGTTTCTGTGTGAATCGCTAATTAAATTGGTTGTTTCTGCATGCTGGCATTACCAGCAGACAATAGCAGCAGGGTGTGTTCTCTATAGAGTGCAACCTGGATAATGGTCGTTCAAAATGGAAATTAACAGTGCCATAACATAAGTCGGTCATGTGATTTTAGCAGCCATTGAGATCCCTACACCCTAACTGGTGATGTTTTAACCCCCCTCTGTGCTCTGTACTGATTGGCTGGTGCCAAAACTCAAGGAAGCAGCTGAAAAAGGCACCGAACGCCGGTCCCAAGCCCGAACATTTTACCGAACTTACGGCAAACTGCTTGGCAAAATAAACAAAGTTTGGGTCGAATTTAATTTTGCCAAACGGTTCGGCTCAACACTAGTGCGTATCCTTTTAAGATCACTGCAAGAGCACAATGGACAACAGTAAAAGAGGTGAGGAAGGCTCCAGATGGAACAACAAAAACCTACTGAAGACTCTACACACTGTGTTCACTACTAGAATAGGCCCATTAGTGACAATTCCTATGCTCATTGCCGGTGTGCGTATACTCATCCCCAAGGGCACACGCACTGTCACTTTTATTTAAAGGCCCAGCATACAGCATTCCTCTCTACTGAACCTATCACCTGTCTGCACTAATTATTTAAATGAACACTGCCCCCAGCCTGTGCCAGCTTGTTGGTGTTCTATTCCCTAGTGTTAGTGCCTTGTTGCCTCTACATTCAGTATTTTCCAGTTTGACCCTTGGTTTTTGATTCCTGACTACGCTCTGCCTTGACCTCCTTCTCTGTAACCAGACTACGTCTCTGCCTGTCTCTCCTGTACATCGTTGGCACCTTGAATGTCACCACGAGCGATCAAGTCAGGTGTAGTGATCTGGGAGTTCCCAACAGCCAAGTCCATCCTGCCTTGCAGCGGAATCTGGTGAAAATTGAGGGCTCCTTAGACTTCTCTCCTTGGTGTGCTTAATTCCACCTCTCGTGGTGACTCAGTGGATCCACTTTTTGCCAAGCGTTCAGGCTCGGACTGGCCGACAGGAGAATATGTGAAACCCCCTGTGGGCCCCTGAGCTTGGTAGACCTAGACATTTTTTTTTAACTCCTTATACATTCTCAGAAGAAGCAAAAAAGTATAGAAAAAGAGGCAGAAAGCAAGATGCGAGTATAGGAGGCATAAAACCGTCATTAGCAACGCTGTTGGGTGGGTCCCTAAAATAATACTGACACGGTGACCCCACAAAAAACTCAACCTGGTGGGACACATACGAGTACAAATCCCCTCTGGGCCCCAGGCATCCCAGTCCGACACTGCAAGCGATACAGTTGGTGCTGTCATAGGTTGCACCACAGCACATTCCTTTGGCAAAGGTTGCACCTGTTTACCTTACTGCCACGCTGTGCAGCATCTCCTCACAGTTTTGCAGCTTCCCAGTCCTTCTGCTCCTCAATAGGTCATGCATGTTGATTCCTTGGGGTTTTTAAGTGCAAGCGCGCACAACCCAGGTTTCCCAAACTATGGCTTCTTACCTTACTCTACTTAATGGCTTTTCCCCATTACTCTTTTTCAGATTATTGGTGTGCTTCATAGCATATGGTTTGCAATTACCTGTCTGTGTTCTTTGTACTGACCCCTGGCTAGTTCCTAACCACTTCATTTGTCTGCCTGACCTTCTGCCCTTTACTTGACAATTAAAGAACTCTGCCTGCCCTGATATTCTGCTTGTGACCCGACCACACCTTCAGTTTATTCCCGAGGCACCACACCTGTATGTCAGCTGTCAACATGGTTGACTATGTCAATAGTAGTGATCTGGGAGTTCACTGCAGTGAAGTCCAGATTCCTTATTTAAGGGGTTAAAGCTAGAAAACCAGGGGACTCCTTAGACTCTTCTCCTCTGTGTGATTCTACACTAAAATCTATGGCTGATCCAGTGTGTCCACCTTCTGTTTGGGACAAGGAGATCTACAGGTTCAAACGTTCACTTTTTCATCCTCTATTGTGGATGTTTATTCAGTGTACTCAACAAAATAAACCTACAGTACAACTCTCTGTGTTATCAGATACCTTGTGTTTGTCTATTACTGTGACTTAGATACAATCAACTCAGATCAATCAATAATAATCCATACAGAAATCCAGGTACTGGAGGTTCTTGCAGCTGTATATATTAATAAGATATGTTTTATCTATTCATTTTTAATTATTATTATTTTGTTACTTATTTAACATATTATTATTTTATTATTAGAACATTTACTTTTCATTTTAATTAAAATGTTTTTTTCTTTAATTTGAGATTACTATTGGGACATATGTGTGTGGGACAACAGGCTAATTGGATGTGATTGGAAACATAACAGAGTGAGGTCCTTATGGACGGAGTCTCTGTTCTTTCAACCAGTATATAAATGTGTGTCCTGATAATGTGCTGAATTTACCATTCACCTCAGGCTGCTGTATGTGAGGTTATATTGTAGGAAAACGCATTTATATCTGATGAAACCAGACAAGAGAAAGCATGCATGATGTCAACACTCAGATCTCCGAATTAAGTTTATTTTCTTTCTTCTTTTCTATCCCATGCTGTATTCATTATTATGTTATACACTACTCAAAAAAAAAAAAAAAGGGATATTTGGCGTTTGGTTGAAATTTCAGTATAAACATAATGGGCGACATGTATGATCGGGCTTTACGCATATTTTTTGGCGTATTCTGCGCCTCCCAGCCCGAATCCCGCCGTCGGACGCGGGGATGCAGTTTTTAAGGCGCAGTTTTTTCGCCATTTTCAGAGCGCCCCGCATAAAGGGGTGTGGGCAGTGGGCAGGGGGTAGGCGTATACTCCGAGGCATGTACGATGGCGATAGTCGGCAAGCGAGGAAACAGTGCAGCGCTCGGCAGCTCCGACAGGCAGACCTGGTTTTTTTTGGGGTCTAAAATGCTCCGGCAGAGGCGAAGTGAAACAGGATGGGAAAACATGCAAGGAAACATAGAAGATCGCGCCCACAAATTCCCCGCGCTCCGCTCCGTGCAGCAGGAGAAATGATTCCGAAAAAATCCCCTTTTTAATAAGGCGGAAAACAGTGTCAGAAAAGAGCTGAACGTAAAAAATAAACAAAATTTAAAAAAAAAAAAAACACTTTCCAAAAACTCTAGAACAGCGCAATACCAAGAATTCTGATATTGTAAATTGCCGGGAATTATCGTAATTCAAATTCTAACACCTATTCTCATTGGACGGCATACACCGGCCAATCAGAATAGGAGCGACAAAGACCCTTTATATCCTTTTGGAGAAGTTTAGACCAAATCAGAACCCCACGGCGGGACATTTTCAAAATACAGTAAAAATTCTGAAAAAGAGCTGATTGGTTAAGCTAGTGGGGACTTGGCTAGCTCAGCCAATCAAATAGGAGCGACAGAGACCCATTAAAACCTATGGAGAACTATTGACCAATCAGAATAGGAGGGGACAAAGTCCTATTATATCCTATGGAGAACTTTGGACCAATCAAAATCAAATGCGGGAAAGTTAAAAATACAGTAAAAAGACAGAAAAGAGCTGATTGGCTGAGCTAGTGGGGTTTGGGCCCTACCCCAGCCAATCAAGCGCGAGCTACTTCTCCCTTATAGTCTAGGGAGAGATGGGCGCTAACCAAATGGAGGAGAATTGCCCAAATCAGAATAGGAGCGACAATGTCCCATTATATCCTATGAGAAAAATTGACCAATCATTTCAAAGGCGGACAGTTAAAAATACAGTAAAAATTTCAGAAACGAGCTGATTGGTTGAAGCAGCGGGGCTCGTCCAGCTTAGCCAATCAGAGCCCGAGCTACTTTCTCAAGAGTTCTATGGGAAAAGAAATTCTGAGCGCGCTCTGTGATTGGGGTAACGTAAAAGAGGCGCGGTTATTTGGACCAATGGGAAGCGAACGACGCTCCTATGGGTTTTCTAATGCAATCAGAAAAACATTTTTACATGGGCCGAAATCAAATTAAAAACACTATAGAAGTTGTCCCGATGTGTGTATATAAAATGAATGATTATATGGGGTTAAAGAAAAAAAAATATTAAATCAATAAAATCTGTTTATTTCTTTATTTTTTCGTTGCAAACCCATACTATTGATCCTTGGGTAACGAAAATAAAGAAATAAACATGATTTTTTTGATTTCATATTTTTTTTCGTTACCCCCATATTATTAAACATTTTATATACACATCGGACAACTTCTATAGTGTTATAATTGATTTTGGGCCCTGTATCAGTTTGATTTCTGATTGCATTAGAAAACCCATAGGAGCGTCGCTCGCTTCCCATTGGTCCAAATAACGGCGCCTCTTTTAACTTAGCCAATCACAGAGCGCGCTCAGAATTTCTTTTCCCCATAGAACTCTATGAGAAAGTAGCTCGCACTCTGATTGCTAAGCTGGGCGAGCCCCCGCCGCTTCAACCAATCAGCTCGTTTCTGCGTTTTTAGTGTTTTTTGTTCTGTCCCCGCCCTTGAATATGATTGGTCAATTTTTTTCTCCATAGGATATAATGGGACATTGTCCCCTCCTATTCGATTGGGTCAATTTCTCCTCCATAGGTTTAATGGGACATTGTCGCTCCTATTCTGAATTGGTCAATTCCCTCCATAGGTTATAATGGGACATTTTCGCTCCTATTCTGATTGGCTGGTTTTTTGCCGACCAATGAGAAATAGCTTAAACAATTTGAATTTCTGTATTTCCCGGGGATTTCTCTCTATTGCAATTCCCTATGTAGCGCCGGTCTCGGCGACAAACGCGTTGTTCGGAATTTAACTGTTTATTTTGTAAAGAAGGGTTTCGGCTCTTTATCTGATAATGTTTTACATTTAATAAAAATAATTTTTTTATTAATACTTCATAGCCGCACGGCCCCTGAGCGCCGAGATTTGCGCCACATCTCTCCATAGACATATTGGAAGAAGTAGCTCGCCTCTGATTGGCTGGGATAGCCCAAACCCCTGCTAGCTCAGCCAATCAGCTCTTTTCTGTTTTTTACTGTATTTTGAATTATCCCGCGTGATTTCTGATTGGTCCCAAACTTCCCATAGACTAGAATGGGTCTTTGTCGGCTCCTATTTCTGATTGGTCAATAATTCTCCATAGGTTTTTAAAGGGTCTCTGTCGCTCTTATTCTGATTGGCTTTAGCTAGCCGAGCACCCGCTAGCTCAGCCCAAACAGCTCTTTTCAGCATTTTTTTCAAGTATTTTGAACTGTCCCCGCCGTGGATTCTGATTGGTCTAAACGTCCCCATAGGTTTTAATGGTTCACTGTCGCTCCTATTCTGATTGGCCGGTTTATTTGTGTGATGGAACCAAAGCACGTCCACTTCTTTGCCTTTCTTTGTCTTGGTCTTACAATGTCACAATGTGAACAGCAGGATGAGGAAGTCTGTTTTAATCCCACTTTTAATTGATCCTGTAAATTTATCGGGCGATTCAGGGATCAAACAGATATTGTGAATATTGCCGTTAAGCTTCTTGTTGGAGATCAGCAAGTTGTGCAAAAAATACTGAAACACTGAACAGTTGGACATGTGCAAAAAAAGGGAAGCAATGGGCTCATTCCGATCATTTAAAAAAAAAAAGAAAAAGAAATGGTATGCTTATCTTCAGATTTCAACCCAAAGCCAAATATCCCTATCTTTTAGCGAGTAGTGTTAAAAATGACTATGTTTTTAAGTTAAGATTTTATTCTAGGATATGACCGATATACATACTTCTTATATTGGACTCATTACAGATTTTTAGGTTGCACTTAAACAAGATAATTTTAGAGTCAAGCTTGAAAGTCCAAGGCAATGAATTCCTCAGAATTTATGCAGCACGGGAGAAGTCCTCTAGGTAGGAGTAAGAGGATGCAATAAAATGGGACTTGTAGATAGATCAGTAGCAGGGAAGAATAAGAGTGGATTGGTAGATGAAGACGGAGGGCGTATGATGGTGTAAGGTTGTGGAGAACTACTTCAAAAGAAAAAGTAGCACTAAAACTACCAGGTTACATGCACGGCATTAGCAGGACCCCCCCTGCATGGAAAACAGCATAAATTAGAGCAATATGCCGTGAAACACAAATATTCTTTTTGTGTTTTTATGAATATTTTTAATTCTTTATATTATAGAACAATCTTCGCCAATATTGCCATAATCAAACATTAGCTAAAATTTTATGTACTTCTCACATAAACATAATGAAAGTTCAATAGAATGTAACCTGGAATCCTCAATGAGGTTGAATGTCCCAAAAGATCGGCAAGTATCCGCCAAAGGTATCTACTGGTTTCGATGCCTTTCAGCAGAGATCATAGGAACAGCCGATTTAGATGTCCTCCATAAGAAACACCACACGACGTTTCGGGAGATAACCACGCCCCCTTTCTCAAGTGTGACAGGTTGTGGAGAGCTGACATCAGTAGAAGATGATGGGGTTACAAACAGCAATGGGGACATCAGGTTTTGGAGAAAAAGAGGATATAGGGAACATTTTTAGATAGGTTTGAGATGTAATAGAGACAGAACAACAAATCCAACCACCAGAAGCACACTAGTATGAGTCTTTCTAGTAGATGTTTTCAGATGATACCAGAGAAGTAACTAGAACACATAGGGCAGCAATATGAAATGTGCCCTCACCAAGAAACTAAAACAGAAGCATAAATAGCAATAATTAAAGATATGGATAATATCACTATGTATCAGAGAAGCTACAGAATAGAACTAGATAGTGAAAGGCAACAAACCGGTTAATCTCTACAAAAAGGTGCAATGTTCTCTGCCCCTCAATCTCTAGGTCCCATAGAGGCTGCTTTGTCTGCTAAAGCTATAGCAACACCCATGGATAGTACTGAAAATCAAATCTTCTATTATTCTGTCCAAATGTCACTGCATACAAAGAAAACAAGATGAGGCTAACACTGAGCTTTGTGGAACCCAAGAGAGAGAGAGAGAAAATAGAGATGCTGTAGAGCCAGAAAAGCAGGGGCGTTGCTAGGGTCCCAAAACATCTGGGGCCCGGGCCCTTTGTGTTTTGCTCAGTAGAGCTGGGTTCAGATGGAATTTTTCACGCCTCATTGTGAACTGCGGATGTATTTTTGCAGAGAAAAACCTTCTGTTCCTGTCACTAATTTTCTGCACATTCCACACAGATCCCGTCCATCACCTCAACCGTCACTGTACAATGAAAATCAGCTGACAAATTTGCTTTTTCAAAACCTCTCACCTCCGTATGACAGTGAAATACCTTATAAATAACAGTCACCAAAAAATACACCGATACATGGCGCAAATCTACCAGATGAATGATTATTAATAAAAAAAACTCCTACAAAACCAAGACCCAAAACTATTACTACTTAAAGGGGTTGTCTCACTACAAGGATTGCTTTTTATGTTAAAGATCTTGCAAAAACAAGTCATTTTGCAATATGTGTCCATTAACAGTGTCCTACCTATTCCTAGATATCCCCTCTTGTATGGGCTGCATCAGCTCCTGAGGTCGCTATAGCTACGGACCTGGCTTCTACTGCAGCCTAGTAGGAGCCAGTAAACACAACCCTGAATTCAAAATGAAACCAAGAACACAGGACTGAGATAAGATGAATCAATGTAATGAGACAACCCCTTTAAGGATCAAATAATCCTGCCAGACCCTGACCAAACCTGACCACCACATGTGACCATCAGTTGTACACAGGCTCTGAAGACATATATTACCATCATACAGTGACCAGATAGTGGTAGATACTAGTTGTATGTACGCGCTCTGCAGCAATATAAGTGATTACACTACAGTTACATTTAGTGACTTAAAGGAGACATCATTTCTGATCAGTGTCATACACTTTCCCTTTTCTTCTCCATCCAGTTCGCACCTTCATGCTGATTTCTTCCGGCTAATATGCGTCCCTGCGGATTTGGACACAAATACTTTAAAATCCTCACATTTCCAGCAACCCCTTGCTTATAGGTATATAAGTCCCTCAGTTAGGTAGGTGTATAGGTACCCTCACTACTATCGCACCATTTTCAGCGTTTCCTGTCATTTTGGCGGCCAGCAAATCAGCTTAGAGCATAGAGAAGGGTGAGCTGGGTGTGCGACGTCATGACTGTGATGTGTATGGTTTTCATTGGCTGGAAAAATCACAGGACCTTGTTTTGCATAGAACAGTGTTTCCTGTTCAGTATCAGTCTTTCAGTTTCTAATACTAGAGTAGGAAGTGTGCTAGGTCTCTCTCAATATAGCTCAGCTCAGAGACACAGTTCTTCTCTTTATTCATACAGACAACTATGCTTTTAGCTGTGAACATTAGAATATAGGTAGATTAGAGAATTTCAGTTCTTATTTAGTTAGACAGAGACTTTCATACAAGCATGTAGCGCGGTACAGCCGCGGGGGCGGATGGACAGACAGGCTTTGCAAAGGAGGGTGTATATTGTGCAGCCCAGACTCCGCTTTGAACCTGCATTGAAATGGCATTTTTTTTACCACTTTTTGGCCAGCACACCTCGCACCTGAGGGGAAATTGTACCTTTTATTTTGTGCGTCCCAGTTTTTTTTATCAAATAGCCACCTTGTACTTAAATTTGGATACAGAAATTTTGTAGTAACTGTTGGTGTATTTCATTGGTGCAAAAACCACCGTTTGTTATCTGTATAACTTTTAAATAGCTGTATTGCACCTGGTGCGGACCAGTTTTTTTTAAATAGCCATGTTGTATGCCATTTTTTGATAGAAACATTTTCTAGTAACTGTTCTCGTTTGTCATTGCTGCAAAAAAATTAATTTCTCATCCGTGTAACTTTTGAAAAGTTTTATTGCGCTCGGTGAATCTCAGTTTGGCGCAGATTGTGCACTTGTATTATTGTTTGTTGAAAAATATCAATTCCTAGTCCTACTGGGCTGTTGTAAATCCCTGGGACTGATGGAAGAACATTGTTGATTTTGTGTTACGGTTCTTCCACCAGACCGCATTTCACAGGTATTCGATAGAAACAATTCTGTTTCTAATCCTAGTTGGCTGTTGGAAATTAGAGGGATTTAAGAATATCTGTTATCTGCCATCTTTGCAGTACAGTTTCTCAATACGAGACTGTGAAAAACTTTTCTATACCTTTTCAATTTTTATCTTTCTGAACATGGAGTGAACTACAGGTGGTAAGCGAGCAAAGAGGGGTGTAGGACATGGAGGTTTGAGGGTCATGCTGCAGTCGAGGACAGGCATAGTAAATGTCCAGTTCAACTAAAATGGTGCTTCAAAGACTTCTTTTTCCAGCACTTTTTAATCTGTGGGTCATGCAGGTTTTCGGATCATGCTGCGGTACAGGACAGGTATAGTCAATGTCCAGTTCAACTAAAATGGTGGTTGAAAGACTCTTTTTTTCCAGCACTTTTTAATCTCTGGATCAGACAGGTTTAATGGTCATACTGCGGTCCAGGACAGGGATAGTCAATGTCCAGTTAAACTAAAATTATGGTTCAAATAATACTGCCTTATAGCGCTTTTTAATTTGTGGGTCATGCAGGTTTAAGGGTCATGCTGTAGTACAAGAGTGAATGGTCTGTGACTTTTTTTCTGTGACTTTTATAGCCTAATTGTCTTGCCTAAGATGTAGCACGTATCCAGTTTACTGTTGTGGATGTTAATTCTCCACCCCTCTTTGGTTGTAAGTATGAAGGTGTTGTTCCTCTCCCATAGACTTTAATGGTCATCGGCGATAATCTGTTATTGACTATCGTCATGATAATTGCCGATATCGACCATCGACTCAATAACGATAGTTGAGACAATCTCTCATCACTAGTCATCACGTTGCCAGCGCCGGGACCCTCCTAGGGTAGCTCCTCTGGCGCACAGCCTACGATAACTGTGCGCCTGAGGAGAGGCAGCGATGTGATGAGGTAATTACATCACACCGCTGCCAGCATAACAGCGCGGGGCCGCGGCGGGTCCTCAGCACTATGAGAACCCAGCGGACTCACAGTGTCAGATCCGTGGCCTAGCGGAGGATCCAACAATCCTCCGGAGAGCCAGTTCGACACTGTCTGCGGCGCAGGTAGCGCTCGCTCTCTGCTCTGCAAAGCCCACAGCTGTATGTGCGTCCAGCGGACGCACATGCAGCTGAAGAGATAGTTGGTGCTCCAGGCCCACGGCAGTGTCCTGGAGCCCGGGAAGTTCAGGGCACAGCGAGTTTTATCTGGGGCCCGAGTCCCGGACAAAACTGCCTAGCGACGCCCCTGCAGCAAAGTACATAATATAAGCACAGGCTCTCATAGGAGAAAGAGTAGTTTACACCACAGTGTAGAAAATTTAGTAATTCATGGAGTCAACTGTGACAGATAAGTGTAGAAGGATTAAGAGAGTAATGATCTTTGGACTAGATTATGAGCTAATATTTAAATTCTGAAGTAGAATATGAGAGGGGTCCATTAGAGAGCTAGAAGAGAAATAATTGACCAGGCAAGTAAGGAATACCAGATATATAAGTAGTTTACAGGCAAAGATAAGACAGAATCCAAGTAATAGGCAAGATGGAAAGACCACTGTAAATAACCCTCCCATCTTCTGAGTTACACTTTCAAATGTTATGAATTTATCTTCTTTCGTTTTTCATATCTTAAGGTTAACCTTGGAAATGTCAGCAGAATATCTATGGTGATCATTATGGATTTCCTGTACAAAAAGCTCCGGGTTTGATTCTTTTTTTGGCCCTTTCTGGGTGACAGCTGTGGGAACCTCCTGATCATCACCCTGGTGTCCACCAGCAAGAACCTCCACACTCCAATGTACTTCTTCTTGGCACAAGTCTCTCTGTCTGATCTTATTCTCATAGCAGCCATTGTCCCCAATACTCTCCATTTATTATTTATTGAGGTGAGGCAGATAGCTTTACCGTGCTGCATTGCTCAATATATTGATTTTTCTTTTGCTCTGTGCTTAGAATGTCTTCTTCTAACAGTCATGTCATTTGACCGATATGCGGCCATCTGTAACCCTTTACATTATCCATTTATAATGGACTTTCGGCTCTGTAAATTTTTGGCTGCTTTGTCCTGGATTTTGGACTGTTGATGATTTGTGTTGGCGATTGCGTTGGCTATCGAGATCGAGCGATAGCATAGTCGGCCGCTATCGAAAGGGTTTTTCGATAGTGAGCGTCGAATTTTGACGTTACCTTAAAGTCTAGGAGAGAACAACACCCCTTTATTATTACACCCAAAAAAAGGGTGAGAAGCTGAAATTAAAATCCCCCCGTCAATGGATACGTGCTACATCTTTGGCAACCACTTTTGGTTATAAAAGTCACAGAAAAGTTTCAAATTCACCTGTGGGGAATATAGAAATTGCTGTTTTTTGATTTTTCGTGGATGCTGCTCAATGAACAAAGCTGGGTGCGCAAAGACAAAAAACACGTACCTTTATTTTTCATATAATACACGGTATTTTTTTGCAAACCTTTCAATTCACCTGTGGTGATAAAATGTGTTTTAAGATTTACGTGGGTCGCGTCAATGAACAAAGCTGGGGGAGCAAAAGTCAAAAAAACACGTATCTGTTATTTTGTATAATTTCAAAAGTATTTTTTTCACCTTTCAATTCACCTGTGGTGACTAAGAATTTTGTTTTAAGATTTACGTGGATGCTGCGTCAATGAACAAAGCTGGGGGGCAAAAGTCAAAAAACACGTTCTGTTTTGTTTTCGTTAAACACGGATTTTTTGTACCTTTTTTAATTTACCTTGGGGACTTTAAAATTGCTGTTTTAAGATTTTAGGTGGATGCGCGTCAAAAAAT